>JASGCC010004295.1:0-20452 GCA_030067915.1 Hydractinia echinata | reverse complement strand
GGCCTTATGTTAATCTCTCTCACAACAAAACGGAGGAGGGAGAGCAAAACTAATGACGATAGAAGAAATAATGACGATAGCAAAAATAATGACGCCTGCATGATCTTTGATGTTGGATCACTATTTTGAACGTCCTTAAATTATGGAAAATTATGAAAAATAACCCCCCCCCCACTACCTACAAAAACAATACCCAAAATACCCCATCCCCTCCTACATAATAAATAACTCTCACTTTTTATTTAATTTCAACTTCATTACTAACCCTATTTCGTCCAAAGGCCTGCCAGTTTGTTAATAACTTTCTTTACCAATGCTGCCAACTTGATAATTAATGATTCTTATTTTTTATCTATTATGTCTCACAAATGTTATGTCCCATACCTCCCAAAGTCTTATACATTGGATACTACTCGAAACTATCCGCCATGTAAACGTACACAATAACCTTATTTCATCAAAGAAATCATTCTACAAAGTCTGAAATTGTTACTAACCCGCTGTGCTGATTATTTGCAGATTTAATTAAGGAATGAGGAAAGACTTTCGGCTTAGAAACTGTAATCTTAGTTTTTATTTAGCTACCAAGAAAGTTTAAACAAAAGTGTGTTGTAGTTCAAGAAGACATTGACATTTTTGAATAAATTTTAGACTTCTGATGATATCACATAAAACGGGCTAACGTATGCCAGCATATATTGTTACTGTTTTGTTACTTTAGGACGCACTAAAACGGCCTAAAAGAGTTTGATTCCATTTGTGAAAGTCAATCGAAAGTTATTAAGACAGGGAAGGGTTGGGGCCAACGTTGATTCATGCTTCGTTTTGGACGTTTTAGTGAAAAATAAAAATAAAAATTTATGGCAACCTGGAAAAAATATATAATTTCATATTCATATTATCTTGTAGATAATTTAATTTCCTTTTATATGTGATAAATAATTTTGCACAAAAAAAACAGAACCCTAATGAATATACTGAATATGTGTCTGAGCCATTACAGTATCCTAAAAGCAGCGTTTACATTATCAGATTTTGTCTGACAGATTTTCTCTGGGGGGTTTCCTCATCAATTATTCATATTAGATTCCTTTATTTTAACGGATATTTCGTCTTGTAACAAGACAAAATATCCGTTAAAATAAAAATAAAAATGTCATCATCAATCAAACTTTTCGTATTTATTTTTATTGCGAAGTTATATGCCCGAATAAATTAGATTCTTGCGTTTACATTTGTATCAGATGTCGAAATTTTTCTTTCTCTACTCAACATAGTTCCTTATAGGTAAAGAAAAAGTCGGCAAAAAGTGACTACATTTTGGCTAGGTGACTAATATTTTTTGCTGACTAAAATTTTTGCCGACTTTTTTATTACCGACCAAACTTTTTTGCCGACATTTTTTTTCGACCTAACTTTTTTTTCGACCACCTTTTTGCCGTTGTTTCTTCCTTGTTGCTAATTTTTATCAGTTTTATGCAACTATTCTTTATTAGTGACTAAATTCAAAAATTTAGTCAGCAAAAAGTGACTTAATTTTGTCCAAGTGACTAATATTTTGCCGACTTTTTATTTTTGCCGACTAATTTTTTTGCCGACTTTTTTACCGATGAGGTAGTTCCTAACGCAAGCTTTTCTGCAAAAACAACGAAAAAGAAGAGTTTAGATAGATCCTTGGCTTCTTTCCAATTTTTCGCAAATACGGATTACCTTTGCGTTATTATTCCTGTTACAGAGGAAATTTTACATATCATAGTGCTTCTTTCACTTTCAAAACTTCATTAAAAATTTGTTTTCTACATTTTGATTTCTTAAAAGATGTTTCTCCTCTCGTGCTGTTGAAATTATACCAACTTTCAAATTATATTTAATGAAGTAAACTTCATTGGTTAATTCTCTTCAGACTAAATCTAAAAATTTATTGCAACTTTTTAGATTGTCTGACGAGAAATTTGCTAACAAAAAAGCTTCCAATTTTTCTGTTTACACTATCAGATTTTGTCGAATCAGATAAATCTGTCAGACTTAAAACTGAAGAAAATTTTAAAAATATTAAATGAGTTTTGTGAGTTGTTTTTCGCGCAGAATTTATATTGCCATTGCCAACAGCTATATAGGTGATTTATCTTGTAGCTGTAAGAAAGTAGTTTTTTAGTGAGGAAAAAATTATCTGTGAAGCCCACTAAATAAACAAAATAAAATTTTCTCCATATTGTTTATTAACTACCATTTTAAAATAAAAAATAAAAAAATTGTTGTAGTTTGATACGTTATAATGTTATCCCACAGACAAAAAGTTTTTTTTCCTTTTTTTATTAAACATTTTTTGAATAAAAATTTAGAAATGCTATTTTGCCGTTTCACACGAAATTAGTCGACTGAGAAGTCATGACAAAAGGTATGCAATAAATAGCTATATATCAGACGAAACTGAATTTGGTAATCAGTAAATATAGATTGTCTCTTGGTGTTACTAAATTAAAATTATGCAAAAACATCTTACCCTTTGGATTTTGTAATACCTTCGCTGTAGTTTCGTTTCAACGGTTCAACTGCACAATTATAACCGAAAACTTCTGACGAAAGGAAACTTTTTTTGTGGAAAATACTTTGCACTTTTTTTTTAATTTTGTTCGTTCTTTGAATAGAATAAGAGAAATCAATACGAAATATTAACTTGTTTCATTGATCGTATTATTATCTTAAACAAACAGTATTCAACTATTGAAGTTTAGATGGATGTGAAGTAAAAATCGTTCATGTTTTTATTCTGGTTTGACACCAAAGTTTTAAATCAGGGTGCGTTCCATTCTATATGGTATAATGTTTGAGCACGAGTTTGAAATCCTTATTTTTGGCCATTGTAAATCATGCATCGTATTGAAATAACAAATACTTGTACAATGATAAAAATTTTTGGATATTCATTTCAAGTAATTTCAATTGTTAACACGACACCGGAATATTACCAGTTTCATTGTATTGCATAAGATGAATCGACATTGTTTTTACAGTTTCCTAAAATGATCTCCCAAACTTAGAATGGGATCACGAATACTACCAAGGTACATATATCGTGTTGTCGTAATGATACTTGCACCATTACAAAAAAATTAAACTCTGCAACTAACATTGCTTGGCAAAAAATATAGCTTCAGTTTCGCCTTTTTTTAAATACACGTTTCCCGAATTACATGTTTCTTAAAATTTTGGAATTTTGATGTTTTGACTTTAAAATCATAAATTTTCAACTTAATCCGAAATGTAAAAATGGGGTTTTGGTCAAAGTCTTTTTAATTTTTAATTTTTAATTTGTACTGAAGCCTCGTTTTTAAGCAGAGATCAATTGATACAAAATTAAATAGCCTGTTGCAACATGTTGTTTGTTTGCTGTAAGAATCTGAAGATGTCACATTTTATCAAGTTTCACGTGAGGATTTCAAAAATCACATTCATTTTGTTTGAAAAAGTTAAGAAATAGCTGCGGTACATCAATGAAAACTAATTTGGGAAAGGTGTATTAATTATACAATAATAACCGATTAACCCGGGCTGTAAGGCAGAATATCGCCCGATGTCTAAGAGCCTACCGACCTTGCGAGGTCGGTGCAATGACTGAGGGCGATATTTTCGGTACAGCACGGGGTAATCGGTTATTATTGTATTTGTTAACCGTCTAAGTTAGATAAAAATAAAAAATAAGAAGTTCGGTTTTGTTTTCTTAAAATAATATAATTCACTACTTTTGTTATCAAGATAAAAATTCGAAACAATTCTGTCTAAAAACAGAAATATTCTATGCAGAATTCGAAAGTCCCTATAGAATAAATCTTTGTAAACAAAACATTACAATGTTCGACACTTACAGAAGAATGTATAAAGTTAAAATGTGCAACTAAAGTTTAGTTACAGCGATTATTCAAGTAAAATTTTTTAGCTAGCTAGCCAAGAATGACGTGGGGTTCGACAATTTTTATATTGATTGAGTAACTAAAAGCTAAAGAAACAAGTCTGAAAATGAAGGGGACGCATTTGTTATAAATTCGTCGTCCTGTATTTGGTATTTTTGATAAAACTGGATATCTCATCATCGTTTTTTAAGGACAATGTAGCTAGCTAGCTAGGTAGTTAGCTTACTAGCCATGTTGAAAAGCTTTTCCAGACAAATTTATTAACGCTAAATCTGGGTACTTCAACTGTAAAACTTGACATTGCTGTTGTTTCTATCCTATGAATATGTTTTTTTATCGATAAATGTATTGCAGGAGTTAGATAATCATTTCCAACGCTTCTTGAAACTTTTTTTGTGCTTGTTTACATATTAAGTTACCATTTTCCTTGACGTCGGGCAATACCACTTCATATCGGCCCGTCGTCAATAGCGCTAAGCCAATCAGAATGCCTAAAAACCCATATTGCCCGCTTGCAAAATCCAGACGGTTAACAATCAATACAGTTAACTCCCGGTAACTCAAACCTCCAGCTATTTATCTGACGTTTTAAAATTAAAAGATCAAGACTTTCAGCAAATTGAAGAGCCTTTTCTTTTATCATATTGCCATCAAAAGGAACATTTTGGCTCATTTGTAAAGAGAACCATTTAAGAACAGCTTTTTTGAAATTTCTGGTTACATAACATACCAGTATTCATTTTTCGGACATTTATTTTCTACTTAGACACTAAAAAGTTCGAGTTATTCCAAAATATTAACTTGAGGGAGTCTAAAAATGGTTCGAGAGTTAACGAGTAGTTCTAAAAAGGAAGTATTAAGAAATGTCCAAGGGACTGTAGAAAACAGTTCGAGCTAATAAAAGTTCTAGTTAACCGGTGTTTGAGTTTACTATAGTTTATTTCCAGAAAGATAGTCAGAAATCGATTTGATATCATCCTTAAGGCCTTTTTTTATAGTATTGATATCTTTTGACCCAAAATAAAGAATAGAGTCGTCAACAAACATAATAGTCTCGCAATGTTCTAGTTGTTTTTCGAATTCGTTAAAAAATATTAAAAACATGAGCGGTCCAGTAATTACTTCTTTTTTTGATAACTCTTATTATATTCTACTACTTGATATCGACGAAATAAGTAGCCGCTGAACCATTCGAGCTCATTTTTATTTATTCCATATGATGGTAACTTGTCCAACAAAACTGAATCCCCTATTTTTTTTAAAAGAGTCAATAAACAATGTAACTGCTAGTTCGGTACCAAATTGACGACCCGATAATAAGTTGTTAGACTCCAATTGTTCTGTCATTTGCTGATGGACTGCTTTTTCCAGGATTTTAGACACAATTGGTAGTACGGAAATAGGACGATAGTTATTAAAGTTAGTTCTTGTACCGGATTTGTGCAGTTGAGTGATTTTAGCATTTTCTCAATCAGATGGTACTTAAGCGGTGTGTAAACAGATTTATAATGTGATCTTGAAATTTATGCTGCAATAGCCTTTAGAATCTGAGCTGCAAAATTGTCTAGGCCAGTTGCCCTATGTCGTTTCGTAATTCTTAAGTTCTTTTCAACAAAACGTTCGACACCTACTAAAATCTGAAATTTGTTTTAGTCCTGATTCGTCCAATTCTTGATTGACTCCAGACAAAATTCCTGAATGACGAAGGCTCTTCTTTTAGTGAAATCCGAAAGAAGTACATACGTAACGTATCTGCTTTATTAACAGGTGTTCTAGGTAATTCAACAATTGGACATTCTACAAATGACGCAGAGACGTTTGAAATCTTTCCTGATTTTGTCAGAATCAAATTTTTGATGCAGTTCCAAAATTTAGAAGGATTTTTGGAATATTTAATTAATGTTTATCGATGAAATATGGATCTTACATTTCGTATCATTCATCATTGATTTACACTTGTTTCGAGATTTCTTGTAAATTGACCAATCGTTTTTTGCAGTTATGTTTTCTCGCTTTTCGAAGAAATTGATCACGTTTGCTTATCAATCTCGTAACATTACTTAACCAAGGCACGAAAGAAGCACGTTTATTAATCACAATTTCTAATTTACCTCGCATAAAGTTCCATGCGTTGTTTACATTAGTCGTCATGAACACGTAGTTCTAATTTAATGAGTTAAGATCTTTGTGTAATTTAGTTGTGTCGTACTTCGCATAATTACGACTATTTATTACTTTTCTTTGAAATTTCTGACCACGACACTGTCACTAACATGTGTGACAATAACAATGTCATGGTCACTCATGTGAGACGAAGTAACATCAACTACACTTGTAACAGGTAGATTATTATAAGCCATTATATCTATAAGAGTTTTTGTATCGGATGCCTTTCGTGTCGACACTAATTGTTTTAAACCATAAGATCACAATACCGCCTTGAATTCGTTTTTGCTTTTATTAGTTGAAAAGTTTACATTAACATCTCCCACAAGAATGATTTCGCTTTGGTTAGAAGACGCCTCAGTTAAAAACGATGCAACACAATAATTAGACGTTGTAGATAGCTTACGTGTCTGGAGGGCGATATATGGCGCATAATAACTAACTCTTTGACTTAAGCGGAAAAATTTCAACCCAAATACTCTTGATATTTTCCTTTTTTAAGTCAAGTTTCCTTTTCCATTTTATTCGATCTGAAATGTACTCACCAGCGCCTTCTCCGCTATCTTTGCTACAATTTCGAAGAATGAATATGTACCCGTCAAGATTATAAAAAGTACTGTTAATGTTGTAACCACCATTAATTGTACGAGTGCCTTATTTATTTATGAATTACCTGAAATTTAAATTATATGTTAAAGATAACTTCTGTACGCATAACTTCTGGATAATGTATGAAAATATTGAAAGACTGTTAAAGCATTTACCATGTTAAAAGTGTTCATATATCCTGAGTGCTTTGTTTGTGTATAGTGGACACGATTTAAAAGATCGAATATATCTTCTTTCGCAACGGCACGTTTCAAGCACCGAATATCAACAGCTTGATTCTAGATATCAATAACACTTTTCCATGAAGAAAATTGTTTAAAACAGTAACGCCTACAAAAATAAAAAATACAAAAAAATAGCTACCTTCACGTTAGGCATATCTTTTTTCTTGCACTTGTGTGGTGTGGTGTGGTGGACACAAACAATTTTCCTCATTTAGAAAATTAGCCAAAGTGAAAGCGTTTGTTTTAATCCTTTTTTTTAGATTTAATAGGATAGTCCCATCACCACCATTGCTTTTTGATTGCAAATGACCTTTGATACTGTCAATATCTTCCTTTCCAATCACACATGTATTAGTTTTAGTGCTATTTAAGCACTGATAAAAATGTTGTCTATGCTCTTCAGGCGCCTCCATTGTCGCCATATTGGTATACCACCACGAGGTCTGTGACACAACTCGAATAAAAAATAACCCGCCGTACGAACCAAGAAAGTTTAACCCAAGTACACCATTTGGCCTAGATAGAGTTGTGTTGTGAGTTTCATGTTCTAAGAATGAGGATTTCATAAACATTTAAGCGGTAGTTTCGAAAAATGGCCGTAGGCTCTGTGAGATATGAGACCTAAAAATTTCACATGCAGGTGTCTAATAGATCAATATAAAAAGTCAGTAAATATCATAGCCATGTATCATATCCCTCACGCCAGAAACAGGTGTAAATCAATTTTTAGGTTTTGTGAAATGACCCCGTTAATATATTTAAAATATATTGTTGCGTATAATTGACATTGACCTGCGAAATAGTTTATGCAGCCCCTACATCTTGTTTTATATTAAAAAACAAAATGCATAAGTATACGTTTAGGTTAACTTGAAATATCAAAACAAAATCTTATTCTGTCCGCAAGATGAAATAGCTATCTGTCATGACCAATAATAATAATAATAATAATAATAATAATAATAATAATAATAATAATAATAATAATAATAATAATAATAATAATAATAATAATAATAATAATAATAATAATAATAATAATAATAATAATAATAATAATAATAATAATAATAATAATAATAATAATAATAATAATAATAATAATAATAATAATAATAATAATAATAATAATAATAATAATAATAATAATAATAATAATAATGTCACAACATACTTCCAGTTTCAAACGATGTATTTTGTTGTGGTGAGATGGCAAATCAGCAACAAATCGAACTTTCTTTATTTGTCATGATGGCTACAACTTTCATGGAGCTGACCATGCCGACCCGTCAGGTTTTCAAAGTTAACTCTGGAATCACGAACCATTATTCAGAAACCGTGACGCAGAAGGTCTCCCCTCCTTTTGTTTAACTCGCAAAGCACACGTCCAGCATGTTTTAAATAATCATGTATGCAAGTGATTACAATGAACACAACATCATACTAAATTAATACATGCTGGTGAGTGATGTTTATTATACATACGACAATAAAAAATACAATTACATAAGTATTAAAAGAAAAATTATTACATAACATACTTTACACATAATGAAGGATTTAGGAATTTTGTGTGGACGCTTAGCTTTCAGTCAGACCAAGAAGGAATATTTCTGACTTGTCAAAACATGTCTTGCATTCAAGCAACACTGAATAATCACTTTATCTCCTTTATCTCATGTACTGAAAATGATGTAAGAAATTTGCAAAGCCTACAGAATCAAATAAGAAATGATAATCTCTGAGGATAAAGCCCTCTGTACGCAATAAAACATTCATCTTTGGAAGACTAACAGAGTTTACATTTAGTGTTTATCCTAAAATGTTCCAAACATTTCTTCTATATATACCCAAAAAAACATTTTTTATAAATTACGCTAGTTAATTATGCAAAATTTAAAAAAAATGTCACATATTTCGAATCCGTTTCAAGGAATTAGGTATAATAATTTTTTCATAAAGGCCCTGGGTTATAAATTCTATGGGTAATTTCAAGAGTTTTGTTCGAAGACAAGATATTTGTACCGGTATCTGCAATGGACTCAATAAAACTCGCGGACAATTATTCCATTTTAAACAGGTTGACCGAATTATCAAGTAACAGATTTTGTAACAAAGGTGTGAAAGAGAACGCCAAAAAATAATAATAATACTTTTGTGTACTGAATAATGTATTTTGGATAAACTTTGTCCGGATTGAAGATAACAAATTCATTAAACCAAACACCACCTTCGCTACATGTATCTCTTTTTGCAGCACATGCACCCGAAAAAATAAAGTGGTAATGATTAAAGTTAATTCGCGGAATACACTAAACGTTCTGTCGTTCTCCAAAGTACACAAGGTAGGATAGAAAATGGTAGGAAATATGGCGAGCATGAAGGAGCAGAACCACTTGTCTGAAAATAAAAAAACATGCGAAAATGGAGAAAACCCATGGTAAAGTACTTAAAATTTATATTTAACTGAGACTGGTAACTTGGAAAGAGATTTAAGAAGTGACAGGGTGGTTTTTCATTTTTAAAAGAGGCCGTTAATAAAAATATGGCCTGCTGTAGCGTTAGAACCAGCCAACTGGGGGATGGAATCCACTCCACATTTTTGGGAGAACATATTTAATTTAGCCAGGCAGTTAGTCCCAATTTTTTCCTGTTTATATCTCCCAGCAACCTAATCTACAAAACTGTAACAGCCAAGTGTCCATGGCTGCACTGGAGATGGGTCACATACATAGTCAATGTTAGCTAGCTGGCTGGATATGGGGATATTTTGTTTGTTTTATTTACCCAATCTGCCCGCTGAGTAGTGCTGGCCAGCCCATTTTGAAACCCAGAAATAGTCTAATAGTACGACACTCTTCCCTAATTATAATGAGGGAGAACCAATAATTAACCTGTAATACATGTTACTGTGTATATAGCCGTATACAATATAATTAGCTGAATGTTACCGTGGCAGATCTGGACAATTGCGTCTACATGAAACCGCCGCGGTTAAATAGATAGATTCTCAAGCCGCTGCTTGTTAAAAATAGTAACTTTGTGTTTTTTGTTACATTATGTTTTTAGTATTTTGATTTTGTTTTTGTTCTTCCTTCTAACACATATCATGTAATTCCTTCCATGATTGTTTAATGATTGTTCGAAGTTTTTGCCAAATTGTCCTTATTTCTACTGGTGTGTAGTCCGCCACACCAACCTGCCAAAAGATTGCCAGTTGTTCTTGACAATTTAAGAAAGGAAAAGATCTGAGACTGATGCTGTGTGGAAGTGTAGAAAATTTTATTAAATAAATTAACATAGTTAACATAAATTAGAAGTAAAACAAATTATTTCCTGTCAGAATTAATATATTGAGTACGTTTGAAGTATTTTTTTTTGCTTTGTGACATTCTTTCGAGAAGGTATTTTTGGTCAATTTGTTTTCCTTTTCCGCCAGAAGAGCACAAGCGGTCGATTTGTTTCTTAGTTGTGCGAATTCGGTAATAACGACGACGGAACATGGGCTTGTTTATAGTGTGGGCGGTGTAATGGCGTTTAGTTATCATAACTGGTTTCATTGGCGCAGGCGACGATGAAACCTTGGCTTGTGGTTGGTTCTGTTGTAGTTGTGATTGTGGTCGACTCTATTGTAGTGGTGGTTGTGGTCGGGTCTGTTGTGCTGGTGGTTGTGGTCGGCTCTGTTGTGCTGGTGGTTGTGATCTGTTCTGTTGTGGCGGTTGTGGTCGGTTCTGTTGTGGTGGTTGTGGAGGTGGTGGTTGTGGTTGGTTCTGTTGTAGTCGTGGTTGTGGTCGGCTCTGTTGTGGTGGTGGCTGTAGTCGGCCCTGTTGTGCTGGTGGTTGTGATCTGTTCTGTTGTGGTGGTTGTGGCTATGGTGGTTGTGGTCGATTCTGTTGTAGTGGTAGTAGTTGTGGTGGTGGTAGTAGTTGTGGTGGTAGTAGTTGTGGTGGTTGTAGTAGTACTTGTAGTCGATGTTGTAGTTGTGATAGTTGTTGTTGTAGAAGTAGGAGCTGCTGTGTTAACGCATAACAAATTTTGGACACAATCAAAGAGTAGATCAGTATATTCTAAAATACATACTCTATTTGGATCACCAGTAATACCATTCAACTCTACCTGATTTACTGTAGGAAGCAGTCCAATAGCATTAATTTGTATTGCCTTGCTTCTAATCGTCTGCGCTACTAGAACTGGTTTTGACCTCGATTTGCCCTTCCCTAAGTTATAAGTACCATGATTTGACTGAGGTTAGATCTTTGACCACACCCATTTGAACTGAGCACTTTTTCGCCTTCTATTAGACAAGCGCTTGTGTTTGTTAGATCTTCTTAACCATCTCCTCGTAATTCCAATAATCTTTTTTGGTATGCCATAAAATCCGTAAATTCGTTGCACTTGATTGCAGTCCCATGAATGCAATCAAGTGCACAACACCAGCTCTATCGTAAGGTAAATTTAACGCTTGGATCATTCTAATGGTGAAGAAGACAGTTACCAGAAATTCATCGTCGCTAATTGCGCCCGATACATAAATGATCGTCACCAACTCGTTTGGACAAAAACCTAAAGAGATATGAGGCCATTATGATATGGAAATAATTATTTTACAAAGTATTCTTGACGTGCCATTTAGACGACTACATGAAGGTATCGTGAAAAAGCAGACAAACTAACCTTGTGCGGACAGTTTTGATACTAATAACAAAACATGATATAAGTAATGACGTGATTCGGTTCATGTTTACTTCACTGTCTTCTCCTCTGTTCAGTTCGTCTAACCCGTATTGTTAGGAATCATCGAGGGCGGACGCTTTTATAGCAATCGAAAACCTGTTACGTTTATAAGAAAATTAATTTTGTTTTTAGAAAAAATGAAATTACGAAAGAAAGTCTACACATAGACTACACATTGAAGCAGTCGATCTTATCATTTAAGAAGTACAAAAAAAACAAGGAAAAACATGAAGCGGGAAAAAAGCATGTTTTAAACGGATGCTGCAGTAAGCGCCGGAATTTAATTGCAGTGAGATTTGAATTAATTTAAATAGGCAGGAGATAATCAATCTTGTTAATCAGGTAGCGGCTAATTAACAACATATTTCGTCTATTTATCTTCATCTTTCTTGTGTAAGGACGGTATCGTACAGGTGTTAGCGTGTTTCGCATACAGAATTTCTAATTATACAATATCACATGTTATATAATTCCTGTGCGAGTTTTCGCTGAATCATTTCACTACAAAGATTTGAAAAAGGTATTTATTTTGCAACGTAATTGTTTTTGTGAACATCCGATATCGAAAATTCGGCAGCATATATCTAGGCGACAGTAAATCCGTTTAAGAAATGGGGAAAAATCCCTGAATATAGAATTGGGTAACATTATGTGACATAATATGTCAAGTGAGTTACCACCTCTATCGGTTAACTTTTGTTCTAGATGAGGTCTAACATAAAAAATTATGACTTCAGTTCTTACCTATAAAGAGATCGTGGAAAGATTTTGCCCTTATTAAAACAAAAGTCGGATTTTGGGACTCTGTTAAGACTGGTAGTAGATAACAAATGCTTCCCATTATCACACCTCTAACCTAACTAAATAATTATGAAGACATATTTTTCAATATTTGTTTTTGATGTGTTAACAGCAAATCTAAATTAATAGGTAAATAAAAATCGTAAAAAATTAAAAACGCAATTTTAGAAAAAACAATGACGTCAGCAATAAATAATAATGTCTGCATTGATTTTTTGATGTCAAATTATCTCTATCATTTAGGTTAGTTAGTTGACGTTTTAAGTTTTGTACTCACAGCATTTGCCTTGCCCTATTGTCTATCGGGATGCCAAAATAAAAAGAAACCAATCCCTAAAAGCAAGATCCAAATATACTCCCCATAATAGGATTATAGAAAATGAAATCTATTAATAAACAAAACGAAAACTATCAGTAAACCGAACGTAGTCGAAATTGTGACATTCAAGAACAGAAAAGGTTAATAATTTAGTCTAAACGAACAAGGGTGGAGCATATTCTGTACGCCTACCTAGCTTTTGTTCGTTCTCTAGTAAACATTAATTACCTAGATATCCACAAAATATTTTAATGGTTTTACGGGAAGAATAAATTATGCGTTTGCTGACAGAAATGATTTGCAGTTAGTTTTTCTTATTTAGTTTGTAATTCCAATCGTAAAGTAGCAAGCGAAAACCAAAAAATGGATGTTTGTTGGGGGTGTAGTTGGAGAACCAAAATATTTGAAAAAGTTTATATTGTTGTTCTTTCAGCATTTTTACACTCATTGCCTTAAATAAACCATTATATAAATATTTTAAGAAGTAAAGCTGGTGTCATAACAGTTTGTATGAAGATTTCGTACGTAACAGCAATAGCTTAAATAGCTACCTAGCTTGCTAGCTACAATTTTTTTGTTTTTAGACTTGTAGTCACTTTCTTTTAATGCTGGCTAAGTATTAGTTTACCAATTGTATGTTATAGCTAAATGATTTTATGATTATTTAGGTCTATGGTATTAGGGTTTTTAGCTAGTGCTTGTTCTGCATCCTAATTGATGTTTTAGCTGCTTAAACATCCGAGAATAAATTATGCAAGATGCAACTAGCCACAAAATCTGAAGAGTATTCAAAAGTTTTAAGAGCAAGTTAAGGAGACTTGCTATACCCGATGTATAGCCGGAGGAAGATATTTTTTGAAAAGTTTGTGTAAAGTTGTGAGAAATTTATATTTATGTGATTAACCTCACTAATTTCGAGCGATATACCTTGTCAGTTGTTTTAAGAAAGAAACACAAAGGCATTCTCGAGTGTTTAAAGGCCAATATCCATACCCAGAAAAGTTCTGCGGACCGGATCGGATAACAATAAAAAGCTGTTTTATTCCATTCCGTTTTAACAAGTTGATTTTTGATTTGAGCAGGCCGGTGATTTATTGATATCACGTGATTACTTTTTGCAGCTTGTTATTGGTCAAAAATGTTAGTCAAACTGCGAACCAGAAAAAAAGTTGAAAACATTTCAACTTTCTTCTGTCTTCTCGGATGGGCTACTGTCAGATTGATGCCACAACTTATTAAGCATCAAAATATGTAATAAATTGAATAAATAAGCCTCCATTTGTTCTTTCAAAGCAGAAAATTTAAAAATTAAAAAAAGTAATTCGTTTAGACCTGGCGGGAATTTTGGTGTCGGCGACAAAAAAAACATACTTTTCGTTCAAGTTAAATTGTGGTAAATATTGAAATAACGACTTTATAATGACTGGTTTAATGAAATAGGCCTAGCATGTCAATTTCGACAATGTTACGTGCAACAAACATTAAAAGCAATTCTCATGCTTAATATAAGTGAGATAGGTCTAATTAACACATGTTTTAGGTTTGGGACAGAAATTGGATTTATATTTATTATCGGGGTAAAAATAGGGTTAAATATACCTATAGGGACTTATTCAGTCATTTACAGTAACCGAAAGAACTCATAGTGTTATATTTTTTAGCTTAACTTTTGAATAAACTTTCATGAATCAACAGTTAACGTTTGCACTGAATAAACTTTAATAAATGATCGTTTCTAAAGGCTTTGCAAGACAAAGCTTGCGGAGCCGTCCCGTCAAAATATCATAGACCTGGGGACAAGGTTGCGTATGAGGAGCTGATTATACTATACGTACAAAGGTATTATCGGGTACAGTCTAACTATCTTGTTACAGGCTAAATATTGGTTTTCCTTGACTAAATTAGGCGAGTTCTTGTGATGAAAGGAATGTTTTGATGAAGCTCACGTCTTTAAACAAAAGCGCAATCTAATTATGTACACTCTTTTTTCTTTTATAAGCATGAACTTTATAAGCATACCCAGACTGAAAATCCCTTAAATTTTAAGCATAAGAAAAATACATTTTGAGCCTGACCGTTAATCTTTAGGCATAGTCTGACAACAAAATAACAAATATATAAATAACAAAATAGTGTTTCTTCTAGCTGTTATAAGTAGTGCTGGTCTAACGATTGGAAAATGTTCCCATCTTCCTCTGGTACCACAAACTCTGTGTTTTTGCACTTTTTTGCTATTCATTTGCCTTTAAATCGTCCCAGGAAAGCAAATTCCAAAGATGGGCTGTGTTGGTGTTGGTGTTGAGCTGACAGGATTGTAGAACGATGGTGGTGGAACGACGTAATCTGGCATTCCCTCATACCACCACACTTCTTGACTTCTTGACACTCCTGCTGATTCACCAGTTAAATGTTGTTCTGACAGTATTACCGTCTATTTCTCTTTCACAACTTGGTACATATTTTTGTTTAATAGTTGAGGTCGCACCTAGACAGGCTGTAAAGCTTTCTTAAGTGTTTTGAAGAATGATAAGTGATTCACCTAATCAGAGGAATTGATCATATTATTGTACGATAATGTAAATTTTTGCTAAAACTCGCTTACACGACCCAGGTTTCCTTATTTAATTAATAATCCCCAAATCGGGTGCGTGGTTTACTTTAAGCCTATTCCAACAAGACCTTTCGAACATTGATAAGATCGAGGACGGGCGGATTTCGCTCAATAACATATGTTAGTCCAAATTAAATTAAACTTTGCACCCTTATAGTAAGTCATGAAAGAAACAAAATGCCAGCAATAATTTTTTCTGACACAGCATCGAAACTTTGAAAATATTTAATTTATAAATAATATAATTGAAAATATTGAAATAATATAATTTTTCGAAAATACCACTATCGGCTTAAAATTCAACTACTTTAGTTCTATAGCGATTAAATTGTTTAAAGGTTCTAACTGTCAAATAAAAGTTATTTAACATATTTTCAGGCTTTTACATAGTTCGCATGAAAGAGTTGTCCGATACTCGATTTTTTCCGATTTCTGGATAAAGCCAAAAAAATCAGGAAATCAGATTATCCACGTGTCAAAAATGTGCAGAATGATAGCCCTTGATAAAATTAAGTTGTGTTGCAAGTTTCAAATTGTAAGTAAAATTCTAACCAAAGTTATTTAAAGGTTTCTAGAGGTAGTTTTGAGTAGTAGCCAAGGCTCTGAGAGATATGAGACCTAAAAATTCGGCATGCAGGTGTCAAATAGATAAATTTTAAACCTCGGTAAGTACTATTATCATACAGCAGAGCAAAAAAAAGTTGTTATTAAAAAGAACAGCAGAGAGGGGCGGGACACCCCTCTCCCTCCGGACCGAATAGCGTATGTCAATTTAGTCGATTGGGAAAAAAGTTTTGTACTATCTAATATGCACTGCTAAACCCTAGGTTGATCAACTAGTTAAAATAAGATGTAAAATTACCTGAACATGGCTGGGAGAACCTGTATGAAAAGAATAATTCTTTACAATATGTAATTATATACAATCTACAATCGTGGACAAAAATATTGAGACTAAGGCAGTTTTTTACTCATTATCCAAATATGGACAAAACAGTCAAATAGTCAATGCTCTGCAGCCGGCAGGCTGCAAAGTCGCTACTTTTGCACACAAGTAGGCCAGGCAGAGAGCGTTGAAAAGTTGCTAGTCACATTCTTTTGTACACCCGCACACCGAAATAATTCACGTCGGGGACCACGAAGGCCCCGAAATTCGTGATTAATGGCCTTGCTGACGTCAGCAACAATTAGCACATTTTAAGAATTTCGTATTTACCAAATAACCTAAGATCCGCTGAACATTGACAAGTGAACTTTGACAAGTTCAAGATGTATGAATCTAATATAGAATGAGCCTACGCAATTACTTGTGGTGGCGAACTTCGAAATTCGTTGTCTTGTGCCAACATATTGTGACCACGATTGTAGTTTAATAGGTAGTTTATATGTAATGTAAAGCTCACATCTCACTAAAAAGTAAATACCTTTAAAATTTGTCTAGAATTCTTTTTATATTTCTTTTGAAAAATTTTAGTGAATAAATGATAAAACTTATGTAAATATGATTAAAATGCTAACCTGAATGCCCCCCCCAAATAATTTACCCTATATCCCTTCTTAAAACTCGTTTACAACAACTCATTCAGAGCTATTTCATAAGTTATGAGTAATTAGTGGAACTTCAAAGTCAAAAATTTTCTGTTTCTTAGTTACAGCGAACAGAGTCTAGAAACAAGTCCACAATACAATGCAACTAATAATATGTCTTGTCTTTTTACTAATAACCAGACTAGCTTTGTGTTAAAGTTAAGAAAATTATTAAATAAATATCACTCAAAAACTTGACTATGGCCAAGGCAATGTGTAATTAAGTCATGTGAAATAACTAGAATCAATTTTTGCGTACAAACTTATTACTTATTTTAGTAACAAAAAAATCGAGTGAAGTCTAAACCATATAATATGATACCTTCATGAATTCAGGCAAACAGAAAGTACTTGCCATATAAATCTATGTTTTATACAATTCTGTTCCCTTTTTTTAATTAGCACAAAGTCAGTGATGAAATATAGTATTTACGTTCTAAGTTCTTATTCATTTGGGAATAATTAAAGCAATATTTGTGGTGTATAGTCGATTTTTCTTTTTCTTTCACAACAGTCATTGGTGTATAATATTACTACTTTGTTCAGTTACAATATCTAAAACAAAATTTCATTAAAAATTTTTTAAAAAAATTACTTGAGGAAAAATTTACTTGGCAAGCATAAATATAAAACTATAAAGTCATTTTTGGTTTTGACTTATTTATCCCATATTTTAGAAAACCAAGAAACACGGAATGTTATAAATAATCATGTATGCAAGTGATTACAATGAACACAACATCATGCTACAGTACTGCATGATGGTTAGTGATGTTAGATATACATACAACATTAAAAAATACAATTGCGTAAGTATTAAAAGAAAAATTATTACATAAGACACTTCAACAGATGACAACTAATTTTGGCTGTTTGCGTGAACTGTCTTTCAGACATACTGACAGAAATTATTTTTAATATTTTTGTCAATTTCATTATTAAAGTTTTTGTCTTTAACACTCAAGCTGGACTGAAAAATATTATTCCTTTTCAAATCAACTGATAATAAAGTAAGAAATACGCAAAGGTTACGCATTCAAATAACAAAGCCACTGTACGCAATAGATGAATTACATCAAAGGTTTACGCTAAAAGACATTTCTCCCACAAAGCCATAAAAATTTACTATAAACTACGGTAATTAGTTATGAAAAAGTTAAAACTAAAGTCCCTGGTAATTTGCAAATAAGTAAGTGCGTTGTCAGTTACTAGAATTTTCCGAAAGAACACTTCTTCATACCGGCATTGGCAACGGACTAACGAATTATCAACAAAAAAATGTAATAGTTATTCAATTTCACACAAGGCTGGTCAAAAGTGCTATGGGCACGTTCAGTGACAAAGTTTTAACTAAAATTACACTCTAAACAAAGTAATAAAAAAAACATAAATAGCAGTACGAATGGTTGGTTACATACGTTGTTACATATTCACATCTTTCTTGAATTATTACGATGGCAAATGTTCATCTATTGGTAACGATCACGCGCAGAACAATCGTATTATCGTCCCTAAATAAACAACGACGTCAAAGTAAGGTCTAGAAAAGTAATTGCTTTCAAGGAATATAAGAAATAATTATAATACCTATGAAATGAAGAACAAACAAGGCAGGATTTGATCCGTATTAAATATAACTATCTCTCTATATTGACCGCTGCCATCATTTAAAAGTCCACCATGTGAGTCATAACCACGCTCAAACCACGGGAACTCATCCCACTTTCCCTGCAGGGGTAGATTTTTCCCGGTAATATTTTGGACAAGATCATGTGATTTCTCCCTCCGTATGCAAAAGTGTATTCAGGAAGTTCTGAGAAATACACTCCTGCGCCAAACTTGCCCTGTCTGCTCTTCTCAAAGTTTTTATTCATTATATTTTTAACGGCTTCGCTTGATTTTGTTCCATGGAAGACATACATAAATTTGCTCTCTTCCTTGTTTGCACCATACTTTCTTGCAAGCTTGTTTTCTTCGGCTTCAAAATTTCTTTTCAGAACTGGATCGATGTAAAATTCCACTAAAGTTAATTTAACATTGGGTGAATTCATTTTTCCCATTAGCCTATAAAACTGAGATTCCGCAAGCCTAAGATGCATGTCAAGTGGATCACTTTTTGTCATTCTTTGAGTAGGAAGTAAATCATGTTTTGACAAACTAAAATTGCTCTTAAACGGTATATCCTTTAATTCATTTGTTGGACGCAGGTACTCTTTTGTGTAATGAATAATGTATTTTGGATAAGCTTGGTCAGGATTAAAGACGACAAATTCATCAAACAAAACACCACCTTCGTTACGTGTATCTCTTCTGGCAAATACTGAATCACATTCATTCTCACGTAATTTCTTTAAATCCATTTTACTATCACCTTTACTGACAGTAAGTGCTTTACCTAGCAAAACATCGCAAAGCAATAACTTGTTTGATCCCTTTGTGTATATCTCTTGAGCACTCTTTGAAGCATCGGTGGCAAAATATATCCCTTTTCCATACATGCCAGGATTATCTGGCAGGCGAAAACCAGTTGATGTAATTCCTTCAACCCCCTTGTCATCTGTGCCATGAAACTTTAAGTCACTACTTTTGTCAGGATCAAACATCATCAGCTTAGCTTTCAGCCATTTAATATACAATCCATTATTTTCAACTTTTTGTACTTTAGTAACATTAGGATACCATTTATGGACAGCTTGAATGTACTTTTTCACTTTGTCCTCGCATAGCAAGAACTCCCTTGCGTGTTCACCATTTGGTGTTAGATCAATTATGTTAACGCGTCGCTTTTATCTTCTAACGCTTTTAAATCTTTTTTGATGCTCTCATCTTCTGCGATTCTCTTTGCTTTATCCAATTCTCTTTGTTTCTTTTTTTCAACTTCTGCTATTTTTTCACAAGTTTCGCATTTCTCCATTTTTTCATGTTGCCAGCATTTATGACCTTTGCAAAAATGGCCACATTTGTTTTTGAAACAACACTCTGATTTACATTTCACATTGTCGATGTTTTCAAAGCACATCTTTTTTATAACGTGACCACATCGCTTCGATTTTTCACAGACATGAAATGAGCACTTCATTGTTTCGACACGTTCATAACAACGTTTTTTACCGTGATGTCCACAACTTTTAAAAACAAAGGCAGTTAATTTAAGGCAACGCTTTTGTGACTCATCCTCCTCACATAATTTCTCGTCAAGGTGTTGGCAATGCTTGTGTGTAAATGGTACCTTCATTATACATGGTTTATGTTCATGGGGCGGTTGACAAGGCCTTTCACAGAAATGTCGACCACAGCTCATATAAAAAACACAAGGTTTTTTACAAAAGGATTTTAACGTTATGTCTGATGCATTTCTGACTTTGAAAGGAGGGGCATCACTATGATATTTACACTTCAGCAGCAAATCAGGACCGTACCTTCCATCTTCTTTTAATCTTTCAATTAAGGGATACCACGTTGCGTGATCTAAGAACATGCTTCCGTTTCC
>JASGCC010004294.1:0-20452 GCA_030067915.1 Hydractinia echinata | reverse complement strand
TCTTGTTTAAATTTTATGCTTACATAAAAATTTTATGCTACATTAAGTTTTGGACAATTTGCTAAAAATATGAAGGGCAAGAAAAGTAAAAGAAAGAAAATAAGAAATTTAAAAAACGAAACTACTTAAACTTAGTGGAATTTAATATTAAATTTACTTTTTTTTGTTAACTGTTTAAATGAATAAAGTTAACTTTGTGCCAAGATAATGTTTTTTTTGTAAATGTGTGGCTATAAAAATAGCCGTTTGTTATGTAATAGCCAGTTACACAATTATTTTTTGCGGTCTTCTTTGGCCTTTTTTGGGAGTCTTTTTGACCTTCTTTGCTGCAGGTTTTTTAGCAACAGGCTTCTTTGTGGGTTTCTTAGCTGCTGGTTTCTTAGCCGAGGCCTTCTTTGCGGCAGGCTTCTTTGCTGCTTTCTTTGGCGTGCTCTTCTTTGCTGCCTTCTTTTTGGTGTACTTTCTTTTGCAGCAGGCTTCTTGCCGTGGCTTTTTTGCTGCGACCTTTTCTTTGGTTTTTCTTTCTTTACCTGACCTAGCTTAAATGATCCAGAAGCACCAGTGCCTTTAGTTTGAATCAAATCGCCTGATGTTACTCCTCGTTTTAAGAGCCATTTTCAGATGATGATCTGAGTTTTTCAGCAACTTTGTAATTTGCATGAATATATTTTGTAATAGCTTGGCGAGACGAACCACCGCGTTCCATTTAAGGTAGCGATAGCTGCCTTGATCATGTCCACATATTTAGGGTGATCAGCTGTCTTCTTTGCGGCAGGTTTCTTCTTGGGTGCGACTTTCTTTGGAGAAGCTGCTTCACTCATTTTTAATGTTTTCTTACAAACAAATCCAACGATAAACGATGCTTGTTATCACAGTTAGAAGTATACTAAACATTACCGTGTAAATGAGATATAATTTAAGACGGTGCGAATTATGCGGACGTAAAAGTACCACTCCCGGGAATTGATTTGGCGGGAAAACAGAAATGTGTGTTTCTGTACATCATATAATGGCCGTTTTCGGTGACCCGACTATGCGAAATCATGTTAATTTTTATTCGTGATACGGCGCAATGGTCTGCAGAAGAAACTGCTGGAATTTGAGGTTTTCAGCTTTACATCTAGTCTGTTAATTTGGGCTTCTTCCGCGCTCGTGTTGGGATTTTCATAAAGCGTTCTTTGGTTTGCGTTACGTAGGTCGGCTTACATCGGCGACACGGCCCGTTACCAGCTATTAGAAGCAATTCATATATTGGGCACTGCGTTTCGACTTTTTTATTAGACCACAGTAAAAAAATTAACCCACAGAAGTCCCTTTCTTTCATGGCTACAAACACGAAGAATTCCGCCGTAAGTAAAACGAATGTGCAAGCGGAAATATCGATGAGGCGAAGTCATAAGCATGGCCCTGTGGCCCAATGGATAAGGCATCTGACTACGAATCAGGGGATTCCAGGTTCGACTCCTGGCAGGGTCGCACTGTCGCATTTCGACTGCATGGTCTATTGCGTAACGCGCGCGCACGTTGTGGGGTAATGCGTTGATAAACGGAATGCACGCCGGCATATTGGAAGTAATATCACGCACTTCGTATTGTCGCCCTTGTTGGCATTCGTGTAAGTACCATCCACTCGCCACAGTCGCTCTTCATCCTACGGCTAAATCAACAGCCGTGATTTTTACTATGTCGTCGTCCATCCGTACGCGGGGTGACAGTTGTAAGCGTTACAGGAACGTGACATGCTCCACAAGCAGTTACGGTGTGTGGACGATGCCTATCATCGCAACCCTTGTTCTTTATCGCTTCTCGGCCTAATGGCTAAGATCAAGTGTAGTATCTGTTCTTATCAGTTTAATATCTGGTAGGCCATTCTCTGAATGGTCAGTATATTAATCTGATTTTTGGCCTTGGGTCATGGAGGTGGATTCATTCACGCCGTGACCACGGGTTGCCTTGGTGTTGCACTATTACCGATGGCGGCCCACATAAGCAATAAAAGAATAATAGCAGTCAGCTTTCCGACGTAGTATAGCGGCGGGAACAAAACTCGTACACTGGGGGGAAATGCAGCCTATGCCCCGCGACACGGCAGTTTCAGGCGATAACACACTCAAGCCACAAGCGTTAACAAACTTTGAAAGGTACCCTCATGCTACGGTGCAGTTCCAACTCATACTTACCTGACGGGGAAGTAAAGACTGATCAATGAGGGTTTTCTTCCAGAGTGAGGCTCTTGCATTGCACTACGCTTGGGCTGACCTCTGCGATTACTGCAAACGTTAGTAACTCGACCGTACAATTTCTGGTAGTGGGGGCCTGCGTCCGCGCTCGCCCCCTTCTTAAGTCAAAATGAATAAGATTAAGCTAATTGCGCGGATGTCGGTGGTGAGTTAAATGCTAAGGTAAAACCTCGCTCGACTGTTACGGAACGTTAAGTGCGAAAGCCCGTGATTGCGATATAATTCCTCGGAAGGCGGCGGAATTTTTTTTTATTTGCCATTCCTAAAAGTTAAAAAAGTTCAAACTTTAAACAGCCGTTTCTCCTGACTGGATGATCGGAAATAGTTTGTATGCATTTGAAAGCTCTTTTCAAGATCTTTAATCTGGGTCTGAGGTACTATCACCTGTAAATGTCGTCGTAAAAAGTTACAGCAAGCCGAAGTACTATCGCGCCTGGAATGAGAGCATTTATTGCGGCAAGACCGGATAGGAAACACTTATAACAACCGCCACGTTCCTTAATTGACATGCTCAAAGGCTATTTTATAACAAGAAATATACCCCAGCGCTATTGACATAAAAAGGCAACATGTGAAAATGAAAAGCCTACGACACCGGGAGTTCCCAGGCGGTCCCCCATCCAAGTACTATCCCGGCCCGACGATGCTTAACTTCCGTGATCAGACGAGAACGGGTGTGTTCATCGTGGTATGGCCGTAGACGTTGGTAGTGGCAAATACGTGCAATTTATTTTGACATTGTTATCAAAATTTTTTAATTTTTTTTGAGTTACTTAGGGCAAGGCGTATGTATGGATTACCTATTACACTATAAGGATATAGTTTTGTGAAAAAAACAATGTTTTTTTAAAGATGTGTGGCTATAAAAATAGCCGTTGTTTTCTGAGTGTAGCGGTTTACTTCTTCTGTCCTTTGTCGTTCTTCTTTGGAAGTAAGACAGCTTGAATGTTTGGCAAAACACCACCAGCTGCAATGGTTACACCGCTCAAAAGTTTGTTTAATTCTTCATCATTACGAACAGCCAATTGTAAATGTCTTGGATAATTCTAGCTTTTTTGTTGTCTCTTGCTGCGTTACCAGCCAACTCCAATATCTCAGCAGATAAATATTCCAAGACGGCTGCTAAGTATACTGGTGCTCCAGATCCAATTCGGTTAGCATAGTGCCCTCTACGAAGGAATCTATGCACTCTACCGACTGGAAATTGAAGTCCAGCTCTTGAGGATCTTGTCTTGGCTTTAGCCTTAGCTTTTCCACCTTTTCCACGTCCAGACATAACTGCAATTTGATTTGTAAGTTAATACAAAAACGTACGAATATTTAACGTAAGTGTTAACGAAATAAAAGTTACTCGTTTTTTCATCATAAAAATAGGATCGAAATCATGTTTTTTTAACCAATCATAATTAAGTATTAAACAAAAGAATTTTTTTTCTAACCAATTAAATTGCGTATCGGCGTTTTCGGATCGAATTCGATCCGATTTTTTTTACTTATAAACAAAAAGTTTTGACTTGCACTTTAATGCTTATTTACAAGTTAAGTAGCAAAAAAAATTTAACCATGTCTGACGCAGCAGCTAAAGGAGGAAAACAGGCACCTAAAGTAGCCAAGAAAGGTGAAAAGAGAGCCGGCAAAAAAGGAGGAAAGATTGGTGGAACTGGTGAAAAGAAACGCAAGAAGAAGAGAAAGGAAAGTTATGCCATTTACATCTACAACGTTTTGAAACAAGTTCACCCAGATGTCGGAGTTTCTAGCAAAGCTATGAGCATCATGAACTCATTTGTCAACGACATCTTTGAGCGCATTGCTTCTGAAGCTTCGCGTTTGGCTCTTCAAAACAAAAAGTCGACCATCTCTTCTCGTGAAATTCAAACCGCAGTACGTCTTCTCTTGCCTGGAGAACTTGCAAAACACGCAGTCAGTGAAGGAACAAAAGCCGTCACAAAATACACAAGCAGCAAGTAAACCAACGGCCTACCAAACACAAACGGTCTTTTTTAAGACCACACATCTTTAAAAAAACATTTACTTGGTGTCACTACAAGTTAACTGAAGTTAACAAAACTTCTAAAACTTCTAAATAATGTGCTTAAGAACACTAGCCAACTACATTCAAAATACCTCCCCCTGTATGAATTAACTTCACTTTTCATACACAAGAGTACATTGAACCATGTTGTTGCTTACATTTAACTTAACCAGCTTTTGACGGAAATACGCCTAGGCAAAATAACCTTACAAAGTATTTCTAAAATTTGTAGTCCTTATTTTTGTGTGTCATTTATGACATTGTCATAGTATCGTATAGCAACAAATGTAACTGTGACAAGACTTTACACATTGTGTAAATTGGAAGCGTGCACAAAGTAATGTTTTAAAAGATTTGTGGCTATAAAAATAGCCGTTTTTGTTGAGCAATGACAACGTTTAACCTCCGAATCCGTAAAGAGTTCTTCCTTGACGTTTTTAAGGCATAAACAACATCCATAGCGGTAACGGTCTTGCGTTTAGCGTGCTCTGTGTAGGTTACAGCATCACGGATAACATTCTCTAAGAAACCTTTAGTACACCTCTGGTTTCCTCATAGATAAGGCCAGAGATACGTTTGACACCACCTCGGCGAAGCAAGACGTCGAATAGCAGGTTTGTGATTCCCTGAATGTTATCACGAAGAATTTTTCGGTGACGTTTAGCACCTCCTTTTCCCAATCCTTTACCTCCTTTTCCGCGTCCAGACATATTGATATAGTTGCGTACAGAACGAGTACAAAATCAACGTTTGAGTTTACAGAATTCAAACAGCTTTAAAAAGAGGCCATAAAGTTACCTACTGCTCGTGGAAACACCCTAATTAACCAATAGAGTTGCGTCATTACAAAATGTTCAGAACATTTTGTACATTTTTTTAAGTAAAAACTGTAGTTTTTTTAAAAATTCGTCGTCTTAATGTTTCAGTGAAGCAATAAAACTGGCATCATTTGAATTCGCCAGACCTGCTGCTATTTCCTAAAAAAACAATAAGTCGAAAGCTTTTGTGTATCGGAAGTTACAGCCGTTTTCCTGTAGCCAAAAAACACAGATTTTATAAAAATGTTAAAGTAATGAGCGTAATGTCATTATGCAGCTGTTTTTACTTTATGTAGCATAAAAATTTTATGCTACATAAAGTTTGACAATGCTAAAAATATGAAGGGCAAGAAAAGTAAAAGAAAGAAAATAAGAAATTTAAAAACGAAACTACTTAAACTTAGGGAATTTAATATTAAATTTACTTTTTTTGTTAACTGTTTAAATGAATAAAAAGTTTAACTTTGTGCCAAGATAATGTTTTTTTGTAAATGTGTGGCTATAAAAATAGCCGTTTGTTAATGTTAATAGCCAGTTACACCAAATTATTTTTTTGCGGTCTTCTTTGCCTTTTTGGGAGTCTTTTTGACCTTCTTTGCTGCAGGTTTTTTAGCAACAGGCTTCTTTGTGGGTTTCTTAGCTGCTGGTTTCTTAGCCGAGGCCTTCTTTGCGGCAGGCTTCTTTGCTGCTTTCTTTGGCGTGCTCTTCTTTGCTGCCTTCTTTTTTGGTGTACTTTTCTTTGCAGCAGGCTTCTTTGCCGTTGGCTTTTTTGCTGCGACCTTTTTCTTTGGTTTTTCTTTCTTTACCTGACCTAGCTTAAATGATCCAGAAGCACCAGTGCCTTTAGTTGAATCAAATCGCCTGATGTTACTCCTCGTTTAAGAGCCATTTTCAGATGATGATCTGAGTTTTCAGCAACTTTGTAATTTGCATGAATATATTTTGTAATAGCTTGGCGAGACGAACCACCGCGTTCCTTTAAGGTAGCGATAGCTGCCTTGATCATGTCCACATATTTAGGGTGATCAGCTGTCTTCTTTGCGGCAGGTTTCTTCTTGGGTGCGACTTTCTTTGGAGAAGCTGCTTCACTCATTTTTAATGTTTTCTTACAACAATCCAACGATAAACGATGCTTGTTATCACAGTAGAAGTATACTAAACATTACCGTGTAAATGAGATATAATTTAAGACGGTGCGAATTATGCGGACGTAAAAGTACCACTCCCGGGAATTGATTTGGCGGGAAAACAGAAATGTGTGTTTCTGTACATCATATAATGGCCGTTTTCGGTGACCCGACTATGCGAAATCATGTTAATTTTTATTCGTGATACGGCGCAATGGTCTGCAGAAGAAACTGCTGGAATTTGAGGTTTTCAGCTTTACATCTAGTCTGTTAATTTGGGCTTCTTCGCGCTCGTGTTGGGATTTTCATAAAGCGTTCTTTGGTTTGCGTTACGTAGGTCGGCTTACATCGGCGACACGGCCCGTTACCAGCTATTAGAAGCAATTCATATATTGGGCACTGCGTTTCGACTTTTTTATTAGACCACAGTAAAAAAATTAACCCACAGAAGTCCCTTTCTTTCATGGCTACAAACACGAAGAATTCCGCCGTAAGTAAAACGAATGTGCAAGCGGAAATATCGATGAGGCGAAGTCATAAGCATGGCCCTGTGGCCCAATGGATAAGGCATCTGACTACGAATCAGGGGATTCCAGGTTCGACTCCTGGCAGGGTCGCACTGTCGCATTTCGACTGCATGGTCTATTGCGTAACGCGCGCGCACGTTGTGGGGTAATGCGTTGATAAACGGAATGCACGCCGGCATATTGGAAGTAATATCACGCACTTCGTATTGTCGCCCTTGTTGGCATTCGTGTAAGTACCATCCACTCGCCACAGTCGCTCTTCATCCTACGGCTAAATCAACAGCCGTGATTTTTACTATGTCGTCGTCCATCCGTACGCGGTGACAGTTGTAAGCGTTACAGGAACGTGACATGCTCCACAAGCAGTTACGGTGTGTGGACGATGCCTATCATCGCAACCCTTGTTCTTTATCGCTTCTCGGCCTAATGGCTAAGATCAAGTGTAGTATCTGTTCTTATCAGTTTAATATCTGGTAGGCCATTCTCTGAATGGTCAGTATATTAATCTGATTTTTGGCCTTGGGTCATGGAGGTGGATTCATTCACGCCGTGACCACGGGTTGCCTTGGTGTTGCACTATTACCGATGGCGGCCCACATAAGCAATAAAAGAATAATAGCAGTCAGCTTTCCGACGTAGTATACGGCGGGGAACAAAACTCGTACACTGGGGGGAAATGCAGCCTATGCCCCGCGACACGGCAGTTTCAGGCGATAACACACTCAAGCCACAAGCGTTAACAAACTTTGAAAGGTACCCTCATGCTACGGTGCAGTTCCAACTCATACTTACCTGACGGGGAAGTAAAGACTGATCAATGAGGGTTTTCTTCCAGAGTGAGGCTCTTGCATTGCACTACGCTTGGGCTGACCTCTGCGATTACTGCAAACGTTAGTAACTCGACCGTACAATTTCTGGTAGTGGGGGCCTGCGTCCGCGCTCGCCCCCTTCTTAAGTCAAAATGAATAAGATTAAGCTAATTGCGCGGATGTCGGTGGTGAGTTAAATGCTAAGGTAAAACCTCGCTCGACTGTTACGGAACGTTAAGTGCGAAAGCCCGTGATTGCGATATAATTCCTCGGAAGGCGGCGGAATTTTTTTTATTTGCCATTCCTAAAAGTTAAAAAAGTTCAAACTTTAAACAGCCGTTTCTCCTGACTGGATGATCGGAAATAGTTTGTATGCATTTGAAAGCTCTTTTCAAGATCTTTAATCTGGGTCTGAGGTACTATCACCTGTAAATGTCGTCGTAAAAAGTTACAGCAAGCCGAAGTACTATCGCGCCTGGAATGAGAGCATTTATTGCGGCAAGACCGGATAGGAAACACTTATAACAACCGCCACGTTCCTTAATTGACATGCTCAAGGCTATTTTATAACAAGAAATATACCCCAGCGCTATTGACATAAAAAGGCAACATGTGAAAATGAAAAGCCTACGACACCGGGAGTTCCCAGGCGGTCCCCCATCCAAGTACTATCCCGGCCCGACGATGCTTAACTTCCGTGATCAGACGAGAACGGGTGTGTTCATCGTGGTATGGCCGTAGACGTTGGTAGTGGCAAATACGTGCAATTTATTTTGACATTGTTATCAAAATTTTTTAATTTTTTTTGAGTTACTTAGGGCAAGGCGTATGTATGGATTACCTATTACACTATAAGGATATAGTTTTGTGAAAAAAACAATGTTTTTTTAAAGATGTGTGGCTATAAAAATAGCCGTTGTTTTCTGAGTGTAGCGGTTTACTTCTTCTGTCCTTTGTCGTTCTTCTTTGGAAGTAAGACAGCTTGAATGTTTGGCAAAACACCACCAGCTGCAATGGTTACACCGCTCAAAAGTTTGTTTAATTCTTCATCATTACGAACAGCCAATTGTAAATGTCTTGGGATAATTCTAGCTTTTTTGTTGTCTCTTGCTGCGTTACCAGCCAACTCCAATATCTCAGCAGATAAATATTCCAAGACGGCTGCTAAGTATACTGGTGCTCCAGATCCAATTCGGTTAGCATAGTGCCCTCTACGAAGGAATCTATGCACTCTACCGACTGGAAATTGAAGTCCAGCTCTTGAGGATCTTGTCTTGGCTTTAGCCTTAGCTTTTCCACCTTTTCCACGTCCAGACATAACTGCAATTTGATTTGTAAGTTAATACAAAAACGTACGAATATTTAACGTAAGTGTTAACGAAATAAAAGTTACTCGTTTTTTCATCATAAAAATAGGATCGAAATCATGTTTTTTTAACCAATCATAATTAAGTATTAAAACAAAAGAATTTTTTTTCTAACCAATTAAATTGCGTATCGGCGTTTTCGGATCGAATTCGATCCGATTTTTTTACTTATAAACAAAAAGTTTTGACTTGCACTTTAATGCTTATTTACAAGTTAAGTAGCAAAAAAATTTAACCATGTCTGACGCAGCAGCTAAAGGAGGAAAACAGGCACCTAAAGTAGCCAAGAAAGGTGAAAAGAGAGCCGGCAAAAAAGGAGGAAAGATTGGTGGAACTGGTGAAAAGAAACGCAAGAAGAAGAGAAAGGAAAGTTATGCCATTTACATCTACAACGTTTTGAAACAAGTTCACCCAGATGTCGGAGTTTCTAGCAAAGCTATGAGCATCATGAACTCATTTGTCAACGACATCTTTGAGCGCATTGCTTCTGAAGCTTCGCGTTTGGCTCTTCAAAACAAAAAGTCGACCATCTCTTCTCGTGAAATTCAAACCGCAGTACGTCTTCTCTTGCCTGGAGAACTTGCAAAACACGCAGTCAGTGAAGGAACAAAAGCCGTCACAAAATACACAAGCAGCAAGTAAAACCAACGCCTACCAAACACAAACGGTCTTTTTTAAGACCACACATCTTTAAAAAAACATTTACTTGGTGTCACTACAAGTTAACTGAAGTTAACAAAACTTCTAAAACTTCTAAATAATGTGCTTAAGAACACTAGCCAACTACATTCAAAATACCTCCCCCTGTATGAATTAACTTCACTTTTCATACACAAGAGTACATTGAACCATGTTGTTGCTTACATTTAACTTAACCAGCTTTTGACGGAAATACGCCTAGGCAAAATAACCTTACAAAGTATTTCTAAAATTTGTAGTCCTTATTTTTTGTGTGTCATTTATGACATTGTCATAGTATCGTATAGCAACAAATGTAACTGTGACAAGACTTTACACATTGTGTAAATTGGAAGCGTGCACAAAGTAATGTTTTAAAAGATTTGTGGCTATAAAAATAGCCGTTTTTGTTGAGCAATGACAACGTTTAACCTCCGAATCCGTAAAGAGTTCTTCCTTGACGTTTTAAGGCATAAACAACATCCATAGCGGTAACGGTCTTGCGTTTAGCGTGCTCTGTGTAGGTTACAGCATCACGGATAACATTCTCTAAGAAAACCTTTAGTACACCTCTGGTTTCCTCATAGATAAGGCCAGAGATACGTTTGACACCACCTCGGCGAGCAAGACGTCGAATAGCAGGTTTTGTGATTCCCTGAATGTTATCACGAAGAATTTTTCGGTGACGTTTAGCACCTCCTTTTCCCAATCCTTTACCTCCTTTTCCGCGTCCAGACATATTGATATAGTTGCGTACAGAACGAGTACAAAATCAACGTTTGAGTTTACAGAATTCAAACAGCTTTAAAAAGAGGCCATAAAGTTACCTACTGCTCGTGGAAACACCCTAATTAACCAATAGAGTTGCGTCATTACAAAATGTTCAGAACATTTTGTACATTTTTTTAAGTAAAACTGTAGTTTTTTTAAAAATTCGTCGTCTTAATGTTTCAGTGAAGCAATAAAACTGGCATCATTTGAATTCGCCAGACCTGCTGCTATTTCCTAAAAAAACAATAAGTCGAAAGCTTTTGTGTATCGGAAGTTACAGCCGTTTTCCTGTAGCCAAAAAACACAGATTTTATAAAAATGTTAAAGTAATGAGCGTAATGTCATTATGCAGCCAATCAGAAATTACTTTCTTAGCACCAATCAAATGGTTTGTTTTGAACCTTAGCTGTCAATCAATATGAGAAATAAAACTTTGGCGCGATAGTGCATTTTAGACCGTCTTGTGTATCCGTACTACATCGACTTCTTAAAATATGGCTCGTACAAAGCAAACTGCACGTAAATCTACTGGAGGAAAGGCTCCACGAAAACAACTCGCCACTAAAGCTGCGAGAAAAAGCGCACCAGCTACTGGAGGAGTGAAAAAACCACATCGTTACAGACCTGGTACAGTTGCTCTCAGAGAAATCAGAAGATACCAGAAGTCAACCGAGCTCTTGATCCGCAAGTTGCCTTTCCAGCGTCTTGTGCGAGAAATTGCTCAGGACTTCAAAACAGATCTGCGATTCCAGAGCACAGCCGTTATGGCTCTGCAAGAGGCTTCTGAAGCGTACCTTGTTGGCTTATTCGAAGATACTAACTTGTGTGCCATTCACGCAAAACGAGTTACTATCATGCCTAAAGACATCCAGTTGGCAAGAAGAATTCGTGGGGAACGTGCCTAAGCATCTTACCAAACAAAAACGGCTATTTTTATAGCCACACATCCATAAAAAATATTACGGCTAGCTTTTTATATCAAACTTTGTCCTGGTTTCTGTTTAAATTTTATGCTACATAAAAATTTTATGCTACATAAAGTTTGACAATGCTAAAAATATGAAGGGCAAGAAAAGTAAAAGAAAGAAAATAAGAAATTTAAAAACGAAACTACTTAAACTTAGGGAATTTAATATTAAATTTACTTTTTTTGTTAACTGTTTAAATGAATAAAAAGTTTAACTTTGTGCCAAGATAATGTTTTTTTGTAAATGTGTGGCTATAAAAATAGCCGTTTGTTAATGTAATAGCCAGTTACACAAATTATTTTTTTGCGGTCTTCTTTGCCTTTTTGGGAGTCTTTTTGACCTTCTTTGCTGCAGGTTTTTTAGCAACAGGCTTCTTTGTGGGTTTCTTAGCTGCTGGTTTCTTAGCCGAGGCCTTCTTTGCGGCAGGCTTCTTTGCTGCTTTCTTTGGCGTGCTCTTCTTTGCTGCCTTCTTTTTTGGTGTACTTTTCTTTGCAGCAGGCTTCTTTGCCGTTGGCTTTTTTGCTGCGACCTTTTTCTTTGGTTTTTCTTTCTTTACCTGACCTAGCTTAAATGATCCAGAAGCACCAGTGCCTTTAGTTTGAATCAAATCGCCTGATGTTACTCCTCGTTTAAGAGCCATTTTCAGATGATGATCTGAGTTTTCAGCAACTTTGTAATTTGCATGAATATATTTTGTAATAGCTTGGCGAGACGAACCACCGCGTTCCTTTAAGGTAGCGATAGCTGCCTTGATCATGTCCACATATTTAGGGTGATCAGCTGTCTTCTTTGCGGCAGGTTTCTTCTTGGGTGCGACTTTCTTTGGAGAAGCTGCTTCACTCATTTTTAATGTTTTCTTACAACAATCCAACGATAAACGATGCTTGTTATCACAGTAGAAGTATACTAAACATTACCGTGTAAATGAGATATAATTTAAGACGGTGCGAATTATGCGGACGTAAAAGTACCACTCCCGGGAATTGATTTGGCGGGAAAACAGAAATGTGTGTTTCTGTACATCATATAATGGCCGTTTTCGGTGACCCGACTATGCGAAATCATGTTAATTTTTATTCGTGATACGGCGCAATGGTCTGCAGAAGAAACTGCTGGAATTTGAGGTTTTCAGCTTTACATCTAGTCTGTTAATTTGGGCTTCTTCCGCGCTCGTGTTGGGATTTTCATAAAGCGTTCTTTGGTTTGCGTTACGTAGGTCGGCTTACATCGGCGACACGGCCCGTTACCAGCTATTAGAAGCAATTCATATATTGGGCACTGCGTTTCGACTTTTTTATTAGACCACAGTAAAAAAATTAACCCACAGAAGTCCCTTTCTTTCATGGCTACAAACACGAAGAATTCCGCCGTAAGTAAAACGAATGTGCAAGCGGAAATATCGATGAGGCGAAGTCATAAGCATGGCCCTGTGGCCCAATGGATAAGGCATCTGACTACGAATCAGGGGATTCCAGGTTCGACTCCTGGCAGGGTCGCACTGTCGCATTTCGACTGCATGGTCTATTGCGTAACGCGCGCGCACGTTGTGGGGTAATGCGTTGATAAACGGAATGCACGCCGGCATATTGGAAGTAATATCACGCACTTCGTATTGTCGCCCTTGTTGGCATTCGTGTAAGTACCATCCACTCGCCACAGTCGCTCTTCATCCTACGGCTAAATCAACAGCCGTGATTTTTACTATGTCGTCGTCCATCCGTACGCGGTGACAGTTGTAAGCGTTACAGGAACGTGACATGCTCCACAAGCAGTTACGGTGTGTGGACGATGCCTATCATCGCAACCCTTGTTCTTTATCGCTTCTCGGCCTAATGGCTAAGATCAAGTGTAGTATCTGTTCTTATCAGTTTAATATCTGGTAGGCCATTCTCTGAATGGTCAGTATATTAATCTGATTTTTGGCCTTGGGTCATGGAGGTGGATTCATTCACGCCGTGACCACGGGTTGCCTTGGTGTTGCACTATTACCGATGGCGGCCCACATAAGCAATAAAAGAATAATAGCAGTCAGCTTTCCGACGTAGTATACGGCGGGAACAAAACTCGTACACTGGGGGGAAATGCAGCCTATGCCCCGCGACACGGCAGTTTCAGGCGATAACACACTCAAGCCACAAGCGTTAACAAACTTTGAAAGGTACCCTCATGCTACGGTGCAGTTCCAACTCATACTTACCTGACGGGGAAGTAAAGACTGATCAATGAGGGTTTTCTTCCAGAGTGAGGCTCTTGCATTGCACTACGCTTGGGCTGACCTCTGCGATTACTGCAAACGTTAGTAACTCGACCGTACAATTTCTGGTAGTGGGGGCCTGCGTCCGCGCTCGCCCCCTTCTTAAGTCAAAATGAATAAGATTAAGCTAATTGCGCGGATGTCGGTGGTGAGTTAAATGCTAAGGTAAAACCTCGCTCGACTGTTACGGAACGTTAAGTGCGAAAGCCCGTGATTGCGATATAATTCTCGGAAGGCGGCGGAATTTTTTTTTATTTGCCATTCCTAAAAGTTAAAAAAGTTCAAACTTTAAACAGCCGTTTCTCCTGGACTGGATGATCGGAAATAGTTTGTATGCATTTGAAAGCTCTTTTCAAGATCTTTAATCTGGGTCTGAGGTACTATCACCTGTAAATGTCGTCGTAAAAAGTTACAGCAAGCCGAAGTACTATCGCGCCTGGAATGAGAGCATTTATTGCGGCAAGACCGGATAGGAAACACTTATAACAACCGCCACGTTCCTTAATTGACATGCTCAAAGGCTATTTTATAACAAGAAATATACCCCAGCGCTATTGACATAAAAAGGCAACATGTGAAAATGAAAAGCCTACGACACCGGGAGTTCCCAGGCGGTCCCCCATCCAAGTACTATCCCGGCCCGACGATGCTTAACTTCCGTGATCAGACGAGAACGGGTGTGTTCATCGTGGTATGGCCGTAGACGTTGGTAGTGGCAAATACGTGCAATTTATTTTGACATTGTTATCAAAATTTTTTAATTTTTTTTGAGTTACTTAGGGCAAGGCGTATGTATGGATTACCTATTACACTATAAGGATATAGTTTTGTGAAAAAAACAATGTTTTTTTAAGATGTGTGGCTATAAAAATAGCCGTTGTTTTCTGAGTGTAGCGGTTTACTTCTTCTGTCTCTTTGTGTTCTTCTTGGAAGTAAGACAGCTTTGAATGTTTGGCAAAACACCACCAGCTGCATGGTTACACCGCTCAAAAGTTTGTTTAATTCTTCACATTACGAACAGCCAATTGTAAATGTCTTGGATAATTCTAGCTTTTTTGTTGTCTCTTGCTGCGTTACCAGCCAACTCCAATATCTCAGCAGATAAATATTCCAAGACGGCTGCTAAGATACTTGGTGCTCAGATCCAATTCGGTTAGCATAGTGCCCTCTACGAAGGAATCTATGCACTCTACCGACTGAAATTGAAGTCCAGCTCTTGAGGATCTTGTCTTGGCTTTAGCCTTAGCTTTCCACCTTTTTCCACGTCCAGACATAACTGCAATTGATTTGTAAGTTAATACAAAAAACGTACGAATATTTAACGTAGTGTTACGAAATAAAATTACTCGTTTTTCATCATAAAAAAATAGATCGAATCATGTTTTTTTAACCAATCATAATTAAGTATTAACAAAAGAATTTTTTTTCTAACCAATTAAATTGCGTATCGGCGTTTTTCGGATCGAATTCGATCCGATTTTTTTACTTATAAACAAAAAGTTTTGACTTGCACTTTTATGCTTATTTACAAGTTAAGTAGCCAAAAAATTTAACATGTCTGACGCAGCAGCTAAAGAGGAAACAGGCACCTAAAGTAGCCAAGAAAGGTGAAAAGAGAGCCGGCCAAAAAAGGGAGGAAAGATTGGTGGAACTGGTGGAAGAACGCAAGAAGAGAGAAAGGAAGTATATGCCATTTACATCTACAACGTTTTGAAACAAGTTCACCCAGATGTCGGAGTTTCAGCAAAGCTATGACTCATGAACTCATTTGTCAACGACATCTTTGAGCGCATTGCTTCTGAAGCTTCGCGTGTTTGCCTCTTCAAAACAAAAGTCGACCATCCTTCTCGTGAAATTCAAACCGCAGTACGTCTCTTCTTGCCTGGAGAACTTGCAAAACACGCAGTCAGTGAAGGAACAAAAGCCGTCACAAAATACACAAGCAGCAAGTAAAACCAACGCCTACCAAACACAACGGTCTTTTTAAGACCACACATCTTTAAAAAAACATTTACTTGGTGTCACTACAAGTTAACTGAAGTTAACAAAACTTCTAAAACTTTCTAAATAATGTGCTTAAGAACACTAGCCAACTACATTCAAAATACCTCCCCCTGTATGAATTAACTTCACTTTTCATACACAAGAGTACATTGAACCATGTTGTTGCTTACATTTAACTTAACCAGCTTTTGACGGGAAATACGCCTAGGCAAAATAACCTTACAAAAGTATTTCTAAAATTTGTATGTCCTTATTTTTGTGTGTCATTTATGACATTGTCATAGTATCGTATAGCAACAAATGTAACTGTGACAAGACTTTACACATTGTGTAAATTGGAAGCGTGCACAAAGTAATGTTTTAAAGAATTTGTGGCTAAAAATAGCCGTTTTTGTTGAGCAATGACAACGTTTAACCTCCGAATCGTAAAGAGTTCTTCCTTGACGTTTTAAGGCATAAACAATCCATAGCGGTAACGGTCTTGCGGTTTAGCGTGCTCTGTGTAGTTACAGCATCACGGATTACATTCTCTAAGAAACCTTTAGTACACCTCTGGTTTCCTCATAGATAAGGCCAGAGATACGTTTGACACCACCTCGGCGAGTCAAGACGTCGAATAGCAGGTTTTGTGATTCCCTGAATGTTATCACGAAGAATTTTTCGGTGACGTTTAGCACCTCCTTTTCCCAATCCTTTACCTCCTTTTCCGCGTCCAGACATATTGATATAGTTGCGTACAGAACGAGTACAAAATCAACGTTTGAGTTTACAGATTCAAAAGCTTTAAAAAAGAGGCCATAAAGTTACCTACTGCTCGTGGAAACACCCTATTAACCAATAGAGTTGCGTCATTACAAATGTTCAGAACATTTGTACATTTTTTTAAGTAAAACTGTATTTTTTAAAAATTCGTCGTCTAATGTTTCAGTGAAGCAATAAAAACTGGCATCATTTGAATTCGCCAGACCTGCTGCTATTTCCTAAAAAAACAATAAGTCGAAAGCTTTTGTGTATCGGAAGTTACAGCCGTTTCCTGTAGCCAAAAAACACAGATTTTATAAAAATGTTAAAGTTAATGAGCGTATGTCATTATGCAGCCAATCAGAAAATTACTTTCTTAGCACCAATCAAATGGTTTGTTTTGAACCTTAGCTGTCCATCAATATGAGAATAAAACTTTGGCGCGATAGTGCATTTTAGACCGTCTTGTGTATCCGTACTACATCGACTTCTTAAATATGGCTCGTACAAAGCAAACTGCACCGTAAATTACTGGAGGAAAGGCTCACGAAAACAACTCGCCACTAAAGCTGCGAGAAAAAGCGCACCAGCTACTGGAGGAGGTGAAAAAACCACATCGTTACAGACCTGGTACAGTTGCTCTCAGAGAAATCAGAAGATACCAGAAGTCAACCGAGCTCTTGATCCGCAAGTTGCCTTTCCAGGTCTTGTGCGAGAAATTGCTCAGGACTTCAAAACAGATCTGCGATTCCAGAGACAGCCGTTATGGCTCTGCAAGAGGCTTCTGAAGCGTACCTTGTTGCTTATTCGAAGATACTAACTTGTGTGCCATTCACGCAAAACGAGTTACTATCATGCCTAAAGACATCCAGTGGCAAGAAGAATTCGTGGGGAAGTCCTAAGCATCTTACCAAACAAACGGCTTTTTTATAGCCACACATCCATAAAAATATTACGGTAGCTTTTTATATCAAACTTTGTCCTGGTTTCTGTTTAAATTTTATGCTACATAAAAATTTTATGCTACATAAAGTTTGACAATGCTAAAAATATGAAGGCAAGAAAAGTAAAAGAAAGAAAAATAAGAAATTTAAAAACGAAACTACTTAACTTAGGGAATTTAATATTAAATTTACTTTTTTTGTTAACTGTTTAAATGAAAAAAGTTTACTTTGTGCCAAGATAATGTTTTTTTGTAAATGTGTGGCTATAAAAATAGCCGTTTGTTAATGTAATAGCCAGTTACACAAATTATTTTTTTTGCGGTCTTCTTTGCCTTTTTGGGAGTCTTTTTGACCTTCTTTCTGCAGGTTTTTTAGCAACAGGCTTCTTTGTGTTTCTTAGCTGCTGGGTTTCTTAGCCGAGGCTTCTTTGCGGCAGGCTTCTTTGCTGCTTTCTTTGGCGTGCTCTTCTTTGCTGCCTTCTTTTGGTGTACTTTCTTTTTGCAGCAGGCTTCTTTGCCGTTGGCCTTTTTGCTGCGACCTTTTCTTTGGTTTTTCTTTCTTTACCTGACCTAGCTTAAATGAATCCAGAAGCACCAGTGCCTTTAGTTTGAATCAAATCGCCTGATGTTACTCCTCGTTTAAGAGCCATTTTCAGATGATGATCTGAGTTTTCAGCAACTTTGTAATTTGCATGAATATATTTTGTAATAGCTTGGCGAGACGAAACACCGCGTTCCTTTAAGGTAGCGATAGCTGCCTTGATCATGTCCCCATATTTAGGGTGATCAGGCTGTCTTCTTTGCGGCAGGTTTCTTCTTTGGGTGCGACTTTCTTTGGAGAAGCTGCTTCACTCATTTTTAATGTTTTCTTACAACAATCCAACGATAAACGATGCTTGTTATCACAGTAGAAGTATACTAAACATTACCGTGTAAATGAGATATATTAAGACGGTTGCGAATTATGCGGACGTAAACAGTACCACTCCCGGAATTGATTTGGCGGGGGAAACAGAAAGTGTGTGTTTCTGTACTCATATTAATGCCGTTTTCGGTGACCCGACTATGCGAAATCATGTTAATTTTTATTCGTGATACGGCGCAATGGTCTGCAGAAGAAACTGCTGGATTTGGAGGTTTTCAGCTTTACATCTAGTCTGTTAATTTGGGTTCTTCGCGCTCGTGTTGGGATTTTCATAAAGCGTTCTTGGTTTGCTTACGTAGGTCGGCTTACATCGGGCGACACGGCCCGTTACCAGCTATTAGAAGCAATCATATATTGGGCACTGCGTTTCGACTTTTTTATTAGACCACAGTAAAAAATTAACCCACAGAAGTCCCTTTCTTTTCATGGCTACAAACACGAAGAATTCCGCCGTAAGTAAAACGAATGTGCAAGCGGAAATATCGATGAGGCGAAGTCATAAGCATGGCCCTGTGGCCCAATGGATAAGGCATCTGACTACGAATCAGGGGATTCCAGGTTCGACTCCTGGCAGGGGGTCGCACTGTCGCATTTCGACTGCATGGTCTATTGCGTAACGCGCGCGCACGGTGTGGGTAATGCGTTGATAAACGGAATGCACGCCGGCATATTGGAATAATATCACGCACTTCGTATTGTCGCCCTTGTTGGCATTCGTGTAAGTACCATCCACTCGCCCAAGCGTCTTCATCCTACGGCTAAATCAACAGCCGTGATTTTTACTATGTCGTCGTCCATCCGTACGCGGTTGACAGTTGTAAGCGTTACAGGAACGTGACATGCTCCACAAGCAGTTACGGTGTGTGGACGATGCCTAATCATCGCAACCTTTGTTCTTTATCGCTTCTCGGCCTAATGGCTAAGATCAAGTGTAGTATCTGTTCTTATCAGTTTAATATCTGGTAGGCCATTCTCTGAATGGTCAGTATATTAATCTGATTTTTGGCCTTGGGTCATGGAGGTGGATTCATTCACGCCGTGACCACGGGTTGCCTTGGTGTTGCACTATTACCGATGGCGGGCCCACATAAGCAATAAGAATAATAGCAGTCAGCTTTCCGACGTAGTATACGGCGGGAACAAAACTCGTACACTGGGGAAATGCAGCCTATGCCCCGCGACACGGCAGTTTCAGGCGATAACACACTCAAGCCACAAGCGTTAAAACTTTGAAAGGTACCCTCATTGCTACGGTGCAGTTCCAACTCATACTTACCTGACGGGGAAGTGAAGACTGATCAATGGAGGTTTTCTTCCAGAGTGAGGCTCTTGCATTGCACTACGCTTGGGCTGACCTCTGCGTTACTGCAACGTAGTAACTCGACCGTACAATTTCTGGTAGTGGGGGCTGCGTCCGCGCTCGCCCCTTCTTAGTCAAAATGAATAAGATTAAGCTAATTGCGCGGATGGTCGGTGGTGAGTTAAATGCTAAGGTAAAACCTCGCTCGACTGTTACGGAACGTTAAGTGCGAAAGCCCGTGATTGCGATATAATTCCTCGGAAGGCGGCGGAATTTTTTTTATTTGCCATTCCTAAAAGTTAAAAAGTTCAAACTTTAAACAGCCGTTTCTCCTGACTGGATGATCGGAAATAGTTTGTATGCATTTGAAAGCTCTTTTTCAAGATCTTTAATCTGGGTCTGAGTACTATCACCTGTAAATTGTTCGTCTAAAAAGTTACAGCAAGCCGAAGTACTATCGCGCCTGGAATGAGAGCATTTATTGCGGCAAGAAGACCGATAGGAAAACACTTATACAACCGCCACGTTCCTTAATTGACATGCTCAAAGGGCATTTTATAACAAGAAATATACCCCAGCGCTATTGACATAAAAAGGCAACATGTGAAAATGAAAAGCCTACGACACCGGGATTCCAGGCGGTCCCCCATCCAAGTACTATCCCGGCCCGACGATGCTTAACTTCCGTGATCAGACGAGAACGGGTGTGTTCATCGTGGTATGGCCGTTAGACGTTGGTAGTGGCAAATTACGTGCAATTTATTTTGACATTGTTATCAAAATTTTTTTTAATTTTTTTGAGTTACTTAGGGCAAGGCGTATGTATGGATTACCTATTACACTATAAGGATATGAGTTTTTGTGAAAAAACAATGTTTTTTTAAAGATGGTGGCTATAAAAAATAGTGTTGTTCATAGGTGGTCAGCGGCTTACTTTCTTCTGTCCTT
>JASGCC010004293.1:0-20454 GCA_030067915.1 Hydractinia echinata | reverse complement strand
TTATAAATGTGATAAATGAGTCAATTGTACTCCAAGAAATAACATTCTTCTTAATTTGACATGATTGCTGGAACTCAGCGTTACACTGGGCGCTGTGGAGCGCTTTATTTAAAAATTTAGATAAATAAGTCATTTTGTACTGTGGGACCAATCCTAGCCGTTAGCGCGCGGAAGAAATAGAGACATTTTCAAAAACTACATTTCATTGACTTTCTAACGGTATCAATCCGTTTGAGTTACAACGGTTGCGTCACATATTCGTACCAACATGTATTTAGCGATATTTTTCTGATATTACTAGGTTGCATCGCTTTTAACAGTGAAACGATTGACTGTGGGACTTAATTGAACTGATTTTGGACTTTGACCTTATAAATGTGATAAATGAGACAATTGTACTCCAAGAAATAACATTCTTCTTAATTTGACATGATTGCTGGAACTCAGCGATTACACTGGGCGCTGTGGTAGCGCTTTATTTAAAAATTTAGATAAATAAGTCATTTTTTACTGTGGGACCAATCCTAGCCGTTAGCGCGCGCTGAAGAAATAGAGACAGTTTCAAAAACTACATTTCATTGACTTTCTAACGGTATCAATCCGTTTGAGTTACAACGGTTGCGTCACATATTCGTACCAACATGTATTTAGCGATATTTTTCTGATATTACTAGGTTGCATCGCTTTTAACAGTGAAACGATTGACTGTGGGACTTAATTGAACTGATTTTGGACTTTGACCTTATAAATGTGATAAATGAGACAATTGACTCCAAGAAATAACATTCTTCTTAATTTGACATGATTGCTGGAACTCAGCGTTACACTGGGCGCTGTGGTAGCGCTTTATTTAAAAATTTAGATAAATAAGTCATTTTTTACTGTGGGACCAATCCTAGCCGTTAGCGCGCGCTGAAGAAATAGAGACAGTTTCAAAAACTACATTTCATTGACTTTCTAACGGTATCAATCCGTTTGAGTTACAACGGTTGCGTCACATATTCGTACCAACATGTATTTAGCGATATTTTTCTGATATTACTAGGTTGCATCGCTTTTAACAGTGAAACGATTGACTGTGGGACTTAATTGAACTGATTTTGGACTTTGACCTTATAAATGTGATAAATGAGACAATTGTACTCCAAGAAATAACATTCTTCTTAATTTGACATGATTGCTGGAACTCAGCATTACACTGGGCGCTGTGGTAGCGCTTTATTTAAAAATTTAGATAAATAAGTCATTTTTTACTGTGGGACCAATCCTAGCCGTTAGCGCGCGCTGAAGAAATAGAGACAGTTTCAAAAACTACATTTCATTGACTTTCTAACGGTATCAATCCGTTTGAGTTACAACGGTTGCGTCACATATTCGTACCAACATGTATTTAGCGATATTTTTCTGATATTACTAGGTTGCATCGCTTTTAACAGTGAAACGATTGACTGTGGGACTTAATTGAACTGATTTTGGACTTTGACCTTATAAATGTGATAAATGAGACAATTGGACTCCAAGAAATAACATTCTTCTTAATTTGACATGATTGCTGGAACTCAGCATTACACTGGGCGCTGTGGTAGCGCTTTATTTAAAAATTTAGATAAATAAGTCATTTTTTACTGTGGGACCAATCCTAGCCGTTAGCGCGCGCTGAAGAAATAGAGACAGTTTCAAAACTACATTTCATTGACTTTCTAACGGTATCAGTCCGTTTGAGTTACAACGGTTGCGTCACATATTCGTACCAACATGTATTTAGCGATATTTTTCTGATATTACTAGGTTGCATCGCTTTTAACAGTGAAACGATTGACTGTGGGACTTAATTGAACTGATTTTGGACTTTGACCTTATAAATGTGATAAATGAGACAATTGGACTCCAAGAAATAACATTCTTCTTAATTTGACATGATTGCTGGAACTCAGATTACACTGGGCGCTGTGGTAGCGCTTTATTTAAAAATTTAGATAAATAAGTCATTTTTTACTGTGGGACCAATCCTAGCCGTTAGCGCGCGCTGAAGAAATAGAGACAGTTTCAAAAACTACATTTCATTGACTTTCTAACGGTATCAATCCGTTTGAGTTACAACGGTTGCGTCACATATTCGTACCAACATGTATTTAGCGATATTTTTCTGATATTACTAGGTTGCATCGCTTTTAACAGTGAAACGATTGACTGTGGGACTTAATTGAACTGATTTTGGACTTTGACCTTATAAATGTGATAAATGAGACAATTGACTCCAAGAAATAACATTCTTCTTAATTTGACATGATTGCTGGAACTCAGCATTACACTGGGCGCTGTGGTAGCGCTTTATTTAAAAATTTAGATAAATAAGTCATTTTTACTGTGGGACCAATCCTAGCCGTTAGCGCGCGCTGAAGAAATAGAGACAGTTTCAAAAACTACATTTCATTGACTTTCTAACGGTATCAATCCGTTTGAGTTACAACGGTTGCGTCACATATTCGTACCAACATGTATTTAGCGATATTTTTCTGATATTACTAGGTTGCATCGCTTTTAACAGTGAAACGATTGACTGTGGGACTTAATTGAACTGATTTTGGACTTTGACCTTATAAATGTGATAAATGAGACAATTGGACTCCAAGAAATAACATTCTTCTTAATTTGACATGATTGCTGGAACTCAGCATTACACTGGGCGCTGTGGTAGCGCTTTATTTAAAAATTTAGATAAATAAGTCATTTTTTACTGTGGGACCAATCCTAGCCGTTAGCGCGCGCTGAAGAAATAGAGACAGTTTCAAAAACTACATTTCATTGACTTTCTAACGGTATCAATCCGTTTGAGTTACAACGATTGCGTCACATATTCGTACCAACATGTATTTAGCGATATTTTTCTGATATTACTAGGTTGCATCGCTTTTAACAGTGAAACGATTGACTGTGGGACTTAATTGAACTGATTTTGGACTTTGACCTTATAAATGTGATAAATGAGACAATTGACTCCAAGAAATAACATTCTTCTTAATTTGACATGATTGCTGGAACTCAGCATTACACTGGGCGCTGTGGTAGCGCTTTATTTAAAAATTTAGATAAATAAGTCATTTTTTACTGTGGGACCAATCCTAGCCGTTAGCGCGCGCTGAAGAAATAGAGACAGTTTCAAAAACTACATTTCATTGTCTTTCTAACGGTATCAATCCGTTTGAGTTACAACGGTTGCGTCACATATTCGTACCAACATGTATTTAGCGATATTTTTCTGATATTACTAGGTTGCATCGCTTTTAACAGTGAAACGATTGACTGTGGGACTTAATTGAACTGATTTTGGACTTTGACCTTATAAATGTGATAAATGAGACAATTGTACTCCAAGAAATAACATTCTTCTTAATTTGACATGATTGCTGGAACTCAGCGATTACACTGGGCGCTGTGGTAGCGCTTTATTTAAAAATTTAGATAAATAAGTCATTTTTTACTGTGGGACCAATCCTAGCCGTTAGCGCGCGCTGAAGAAATAGAGACAGTTTCAAAAACTACATTTCATTGACTTTCTAACGGTATCAATCCGTTTGAGTTACAACGGTTGCGTCACATATTCGTACCAACATGTATTTAGCGATATTTTTCTGATATTACTAGGTTGCATCGCTTTTAACAGTGAAACGATTGACTGTGGGACTTAATTGAACTGATTTTGGACTTTGACCTTATAAATGTGATAAATGAGACAATTGACTCCAAGAAATAACATTCTTCTTAATTTGACATGATTGCTGGAACTCAGCATTACACTGGGCGCTGTGGTAGCGCTTTATTTAAAAATTTAGATAAATAAGTCATTTTTTACTGTGGGACCAATCCTAGCCGTTAGCGCGCGCTGAAGAAATAGAGACAGTTTCAAAAACTACATTTCATTGACTTTCTAACGGTATCAATCCGTTTGAGTTACAACGGTTGCGTCACATATTCGTACCAACATGTATTTAGCGATATTTTTCTGATATTACTAGGTTGCATCGCTTTTAACAGTGAAACGATTGACTGTGGGACTTAATTGAACTGATTTTGGACTTTGACCTTATAAATGTGATAAATGAGACAATTGACTCCAAGAAATAACATTCTTCTTAATTTGACATGATTGCTGGAACTCAGCATTACACTGGGCGCTGTGGTAGCGCTTTATTTAAAAATTTAGATAAATAAGTCATTTTTTACTGTGGGACCAATCCTAGCCGTTAGCGCGCGCTGAAGAAATAGAGACAGTTTCAAAAACTACATTTCATTGACTTTCTAACGGTATCAATCCGTTTGAGTTACAACGGTTGCGTCACATATTCGTACCAACATGTATTTAGCGATATTTTTCTGATATTACTAGGTTGCATCGCTTTTAACAGTGAAACGATTGACTGTGGGACTTAATTGAACTGATTTTGGACTTTGACCTTATAAATGTGATAAATGAGACAATTGACTCCAAGAAATAACATTCTTCTTAATTTGACATGATTGCTGGAACTCAGATTACACTGGGCGCTGTGGTAGCGCTTTATTTAAAAATTTAGATAAATAAGTCATTTTTTACTGTGGGACCAATCCTAGCCGTTAGCGCGCGCTGAAGAAATAGAGACAGTTTCAAAAACTACAATTCCTTGACTTTCTAGCGGCATCAATCCGTTTGAGTTACAACGGTTGCGTCACATATTCGTACCAACATGTATTTAGCGATATTTTTCTGATATTACTAGGTTGCATCGCTTTTAACAGTGAAACGATTGACTGTGGGACTTAATTGAACTGATTTTGGACTTTGACCTTATAAATGTGATAAATGAGACAATTTTACTCCAAGAAATAACATTCTTCTTAATTTGACATGATTGCTGGAACTCAGCGATTACACTGGGCGCTGTGGTAGCGCTTTATTTAAAAATTTAGATAAATAAGTCATTTTTTACTGTGGGACCAATCCTAGCCGTTAGCGCGCGCTGAAGAAATAGAGACAGTTTCAAAAACTACATTTCATTGACTTTCTAACGGTATCAATCCGTTTGAGTTACAACGGTTGCGTCACATATTCGTACCAACATGTATTTAGCGATATTTTTCTGATATTACTAGGTTGCATCGCTTTTAACAGTGAAACGATTGACTGTGGGACTTAATTGAACTGATTTTGGACTTTGACCTTATAAATGTGATAAATGAGACAATTGACTCCAAGAAATAACATTCTTCTTAATTTGACATGATTGCTGGAACTCAGCATTACACTGGGCGCTGTGGTAGCGCTTTATTTAAAAATTTAGATAAATAAGTCATTTTTACTGTGGGACCAATCCTAGCCGTTAGCGCGCGCTGAAGAAATAGAGACAGTTTCAAAAACTACATTTCATTGACTTTCTAACGGTATCAATCCGTTTGAGTTACAACGGTTGCGTCACATATTCGTACCAACATGTATTTAGCGATATTTTTCTGATATTACTAGGTTGCATCGCTTTTAACAGTGAAACGATTGACTGTGGGACTTAATTGAACTGATTTTGGACTTTGACCTTATAAATGTGATAAATGAGACAATTGACTCCAAGAAATAACATTCTTCTTAATTTGACATGATTGCTGGAACTCAGCATTACACTGGGCGCTGTGGTAGCGCTTTATTTAAAAATTTAGATAAATAAGTCATTTTTTACTGTGGGACCAATCCTAGCCGTTAGCGCGCGCTGAAGAAATAGAGACAGTTTCAAAAACTACATTTCATTGACTTTCTAACGGTATCAATCCGTTTGAGTTACAACGGTTGCGTCACATATTCGTACCAACATGTATTTAGCGATATTTTTCTGATATTACTAGGTTGCATCGCTTTTAACAGTGAAACGATTGACTGTGGGACTTAATTGAACTGATTTTGGACTTTGACCTTATAAATGTGATAAATGAGACAATTGTACTCCAAGAAATAACATTCTTCTTAATTTGACATGATTGCTGGAACTCAGCGATTACACTGGGCGCTGTGGTAGCGCTTTATTTAAAAATTTAGATAAATAAGTCATTTTTTACTGTGGGACCAATCCTAGCCGTTAGCGCGCGCTGAAGAAATAGAGACAGTTTCAAAAACTACATTTCATTGACTTTCTAACGGTATCAATCCGTTTGAGTTACAACGGTTGCGTCACATATTCGTACCAACATGTATTTAGCGATATTTTTCTGATATTACTAGGTTGCATCGCTTTTAACAGTGAAACGATTGACTGTGGGACTTAATTGAACTGATTTTGGACTTTGACCTTATAAATGTGATAAATGAGACAATTGGACTCCAAGAAATAACATTCTTCTTAATTTGACATGATTGCTGGAACTCAGCATTACACTGGGCGCTGTGGTAGCGCTTTATTTAAAAATTTAGATAAATAAGTCATTTTTACTGTGGGACCAATCCTAGCCGTTAGCGCGCGCTGAAGAAATAGAGACAGTTTCAAAAACTACATTTCATTGACTTTCTAACGGTATCAATCCGTTTGAGTTACCACGGTTGCGTCACATATTCGTACCAACATGTATTTAGCGATATTTTTCTGATATTACTAGGTTGCATCGCTTTTAACAGTGAAACGATTGACTGTGGGACTTAATTGAACTGATTTTGGACTTTGACCTTATAAATGTGATAAAGGACACAATTGATTCCAAGAAATAACATTCTTCTTAATTTGACATGATTGCTGGAACTCAGCGATTACACTGGACGCTGTGGTAGCGCTTTATTTAAAAATTTAAATAAATAAGTCATTTTCACTGTTGGACCAACCATAGCCATTAGCGCGCGCTGAAGAGATAGAGACAGTTTCAAAAACTACATTTCATTGACTTTCTAACGGTATCAATCCGTTTGAGTTACAACGGTTGCGTCACATATTCGTACCAACATGTATTTAGCGATATTTTTCTGATATTACTAGGTTGCATCGCTTTTAACAGTGAAACGATTGACTGTGGGACTTAATTGAACTGATTTTGGACTTTGACCTTATAAATGTGATAAATGAGACAATTGGACTCCAAGAAATAACATTCTTCTTAATTTGACATGATTGCTGGAACTCAGCATTACACTGGGCGCTGTGGTAGCGCTTTATTTAAAAATTTAGATAAATAAGTCATTTTTTACTGTGGGACCAATCCTAGCCGTTAGCGCGCGCTGAAGAAATAGAGACAGTTTCAAAAACTACATTTCATTGACTTTCTAACGGTATCAATCCGTTTGAGTTACAACGGTTGCGTCACATATTCGTACCAACATGTATTTAGCGATATTTTTCTGATATTACTAGGTTGCATCGCTTTTAACAGTGAAACGATTGACTGTGGGACTTAATTGAACTGATTTTGGACTTTGACCTTATAAATGTGATAAATGAGACAATTGACTCCAAGAAATAACATTCTTCTTAATTTGACATGATTGCTGGAACTCAGCATTACACTGGGCGCTGTGGTAGCGCTTTATTTAAAAATTTAGATAAATAAGTCATTTTTTACTGTGGGACCAATCCTAGCCGTTAGCGCGCGCTGAAGAAATAGAGACAGTTTCAAAAACTACATTTCATTGACTTTCTAACGGTATCAATCCGTTTGAGTTACAACGGTTGCGTCACATATTCGTACCAACATGTATTTAGCGATATTTTTCTGATATTACTAGGTTGCATCGCTTTTAACAGTGAAACGATTGACTGTGGGACTTAATTGAACTGATTTTGGACTTTGACCTTATAAATGTGATAAATGAGACAATTGACTCCAAGAAATAACATTCTTCTTAATTTGACATGATTGCTGGAACTCAGCGATTACACTGGGCGCTGTGGTAGCGCTTTATTTAAAAATTTAGATAAATAAGTCATTTTTTACTGTGGGACCAATCCTAGCCGTTAGCGCGCGCTGAAGAAATAGAGACAGTTTCAAAAACTACATTTCATTGACTTTCTAACGGTATCAATCCGTTTGAGTTACAACGGTTGCGTCACATATTCGTACCAACATGTATTTAGCGATATTTTTCTGATATTACTAGGTTGCATCGCTTTTAACAGTGAAACGATTGACTGTGGGACTTAATTGAACTGATTTTGGACTTTGACCTTATAAATGTGATAAATGAGACAATTGACTCCAAGAAATAACATTCTTCTTAATTTGACATGATTGCTGGAACTCAGCATTACACTGGGCGCTGTGGTAGCGCTTTATTTAAAAATTTAGATAAATAAGTCATTTTTACTGTGGGACCAATCCTAGCCGTTAGCGCGCGCTGAAGAAATAGAGACAGTTTCAAAAACTACATTTCATTGACTTTCTAACGGTATCAATCCGTTTGAGTTACAACGGTTGCGTCACATATTCGTACCAACATGTATTTAGCGATATTTTTCTGATATTACTAGGTTGCATCGCTTTTAACAGTGAAACGATTGACTGTGGGACTTAATTGAACTGATTTTGGACTTTGACCTTATAAATGTGATAAATGAGACAATTGACTCCAAGAAATAACATTCTTCTTAATTTGACATGATTGCTGGAACTCAGCGTTACACTGGGGCTGTGGTAGCGCTTTATTTAAAAATTTAGATAAATAAGTCATTTTTTACTGTGGGACCAATCCTAGCCGTTAGCGCGCGCTGAAGAAATAGAGACAGTTTCAAAAACTACATTTCATTGACTTTCTAACGGTATCAATCCGTTTGAGTTACAACGGTTGCGTCACATATTCGTACCAACATGTATTTAGCGATATTTTTCTGATATTACTAGGTTGCATCGCTTTTAACAGTGAAACGATTGACTGTGGGACTTAATTGAACTGATTTTGGACTTTGACCTTATAAATGTGATAAATGAGACAATTGACTCCAAGAAATAACATTCTTCTTAATTTGACATGATTGCTGGAACTCAGCGTTACACTGGGCGCTGTGGTAGCGCTTTATTTAAAAATTTAGATAAATAAGTCATTTTTACTGTGGGACCAATCCTAGCCGTTAGCGCGCGCTGAAGAAATAGAGACAGTTTCAAAAACTACATTTCATTGACTTTCTAACGGTATCAATCCGTTTGAGTTACAACGGTTGCGTCACATATTCGTACCAACATGTATTTAGCGATATTTTTCTGATATTACTAGGTTGCATCGCTTTTAACAGTGAAACGATTGACTGTGGGACTTAATTGAACTGATTTTGGACTTTGACCTTATAAATGTGATAAATGAGACAATTGTACTCCAAGAAATAACATTCTTCTTAATTTGACATGATTGCTGGAACTCAGCGATTACACTGGGCGCTGTGGTAGCGCTTTATTTAAAAATTTAGATAAATAAGTCATTTTTTACTGTGGGACCAATCCTAGCCGTTAGCGCGCGCTGAAGAAATAGAGACAGTTTCAAAAACTACATTTCATTGACTTTCTAACGGTATCAATCCGTTTGAGTTACAACGGTTGCGTCACATATTCGTACCAACATGTATTTAGCGATATTTTTCTGATATTACTAGGTTGCATCGCTTTTAACAGTGAAACGATTGACTGTGGGACTTAATTGAACTGATTTTGGACTTTGACCTTATAAATGTGATAAATGAGACAATTGACTCCAAGAAATAACATTCTTCTTAATTTGACATGATTGCTGAACTCAGCAGTTACACTGGGCGCTGTGGTAGCGCTTTATTTAAAAATTTAGATAAATAAGTCATTTTTACTGTGGGACCAATCCTAGCCGTTAGCGCGCGGAAGAAATAGAGACATTTTCAAAAACTACATTTCATTGACTTTCTAACGGTATCAATCCGTTTGAGTTACAACGGTTGCGTCACATATTCGTACCAACATGTATTTAGCGATATTTTTCTGATATTACTAGGTTGCATCGCTTTTAACAGTGAAACGATTGACTGTGGGACTTAATTGAACTGATTTTGGACTTTGACCTTATAAATGTGATAAATGAGACAACTTGACTCCAAGAAATAACATTCTTCTTAATTTGACATGATTGCTGGAACTCAGCGATTACACTGGGCGCTGTGGTAGCGCTTTATTTAAAAATTTAGATAAATAAGTCATTTTTACTGTGGGACCAATCCTAGCCGTTAGCGCGCGCTGAAGAAATAGAGACAGTTTCAAAAACTACATTTCATTGACTTTCTAACGGTATCAATCCGTTTGAGTTACAACGGTTGCGTCACATATTCGTACCAACATGTATTTAGCGATATTTTTCTGATATTACTAGGTTGCATCGCTTTTAACAGTGAAACGATTGACTGTGGGACTTAATTGAACTGATTTTGGACTTTGACCTTATAAATGTGATACATGAGACAACTTGACTCCAAGAAATAACATTCTTCTTAATTTGACATGATTGCTGGAACTCAGCGATTACACTGGGCGCTGTGGTAGCGCTTTATTTAAAAATTTGGATAAATAAGTCATTTTTACTGTGGCACCAATCCTAGCCGTTAGCGCGCGCTGAAGAAATAGAGACAGTTTCAAAAACTACATTTCATTGACTTTCTAACGGTATCAATCCGTTTGAGTTACAACGGTTGCGTCACATATTCGTACCAACATGTATTTAGCGATATTTTTCTGATATTACTAGGTTGCATCGCTTTTAACAGTGAAACGATTGACTGTGGGACTTAATTGAACTGATTTTGGACTTTGACCTTATAAATGTGATAAATGAGACAATTGACTCCAAGAAATAACATTCTTCTTAATTTGACATGATTGCTGGAACTCAGCATTACACTGGGCGCTGTGGTAGCGCTTTATTTAAAAATTTAGATAAATAAGTCATTTTTACTGTGGGACCAATCCTAGCCGTTAGCGCGCGCTGAAGAAATAGAGACAGTTTCAAAAACTACATTTCATTGACTTTCTAACGGTATCAATCCGTTTGAGTTACAACGGTTGCGTCACATATTCGTACCAACATGTATTTAGCGATATTTTTCTGATATTACTAGGTTGCATCGCTTTTAACAGTGAAACGATTGACTGTGGGACTTAATTGAACTGATTTTGGACTTTGACCTTATAAATGTGATAAATGAGACAATTGACTCCAAGAAATAACATTCTTCTTAATTTGACATGATTGCTGGAACTCAGCATTACACTGGGCGCTGTGGTAGCGCTTTATTTAAAAATTTAGATAAATAAGTCATTTTTTACTGTGGGACCAATCCTAGCCGTTAGCGCGCGCTGAAGAAATAGAGACAGTTTCAAAAACTACATTTCATTGACTTTCTAACGGTATCAATCCGTTTGAGTTACAACGGTTGCGTCACATATTCGTACCAACATGTATTTAGCGATATTTTTCTGATATTACTAGGTTGCATCGCTTTTAACAGTGAAACGATTGACTGTGGGACTTAATTGAACTGATTTTGGACTTTGACCTTATAAATGTGATAAATGAGACAATTACAACTCCAAGAAATAACATTCTTCTTAATTTGACATGATTGCTGGAACTCAGCGATTACACTGGGCGCTGTGGTAGCGCTTTATTTAAAAATTTAGATAAATAAGTCATTTTTACTGTGGGACCAATCCTAGCCGTTAGCGCGCGCTGAAGAAATAGAGACAGTTTCAAAAACTACATTTCATTGACTTTCTAACGGTATCAATCCGTTTGAGTTACAACGGTTGCGTCACATATTCGTACCAACATGTATTTAGCGATATTTTTCTGATATTACTAGGTTGCATCGCTTTTAACAGTGAAACGATTGACTGTGGGACTTAATTGAACTGATTTTGGACTTTGACCTTATAAATGTGATAAATGAGACAATTGACTCCAAGAAATAACATTCTTCTTAATTTGACATGATTGCTGAACTCAGCAGTTACACTGGGCGCTGTGGTAGCGCTTTATTTAAAAATTTAGATAAATAAGTCATTTTTACTGTGGGACCAATCCTAGCCGTTAGCGCGCGCTGAAGAAATAGAGACAGTTTCAAAAACTACATTTCATTGACTTTCTAACGGTATCAATCCGTTTGAGTTACAACGGTTGCGTCACATATTCGTACCAACATGTATTTAGCGATATTTTTCTGATATTACTAGGTTGCATCGCTTTTAACAGTGAAACGATTGACTGTGGGACTTAATTGAACTGATTTTGGACTTTGACCTTATAAATGTGATAAATGAGACAATTGTACTCCAAGAAATAACATTCTTCTTAATTTGACATGATTGCTGGAACTCAGCATTACACTGGGCGCTGTGGTAGCGCTTTATTTAAAAATTTAGATAAATAAGTCATTTTTTACTGTGGGACCAATCCTAGCCGTTAGCGCGCGCTGAAGAAATAGAGACAGTTTCAAAAACTACATTTCATTGACTTTCTAACGGTATCAATCCGTTTGAGTTACAACGGTTGCGTCACATATTCGTACCAACATGTATTTAGCGATATTTTTCTGATATTACTAGGTTGCATCGCTTTTAACAGTGAAACGATTGACTGTGGGACTTAATTGAACTGATTTTGGACTTTGACCTTATAAATGTGATAAATGAGACAATTGACTCCAAGAAATAACATTCTTCTTAATTTGACATGATTGCTGAACTCAGCAGTTACACTGGGCGCTGTGGTAGCGCTTTATTTAAAAATTTAGATAAATAAGTCATTTTTACTGTGGGACCAATCCTAGCCGTTAGCGCGCGCTGAAGAAATAGAGACAGTTTCAAAAACTACATTTCATTGACTTTCTAACGGTATCAATCCGTTTGAGTTACAACGGTTGCGTCACATATTCGTACCAACATGTATTTAGCGATATTTTTCTGATATTACTAGGTTGCATCGCTTTTAACAGTGAAACGATTGACTGTGGACTTAATTGAACTGATTTTGGACTTTGACCTTATAAATGTGATAAATGAGTCAATTGTACTCCAAGAAATAACATTCTTCTTAATTTGACATGATTGCTGGAACTCAGCGTTACACTGGGCGCTGTGGTAGCGCTTTATTTAAAAATTTAGATAAATAAGTCATTTTTTACTGTGGGACCAATCCTAGCCGTTAGCGCGCCTGAAGAAATAGAGACAGTTTCAAAAACTACATTTCATTGACTTTCTAACGGTATCAATCCGTTTGAGTTACAACGGTTGCGTCACATATTCGTACCAACATGTATTTAGCGATATTTTTCTGATATTACTAGGTTGCATCGCTTTTAACAGTGAAACGATTGACTGTGGGACTTAATTGAACTGATTTTGGACTTTGACCTTATAAATGTGATAAATGAGACAATTGACTCCAAGAAATAACATTCTTCTTAATTTGACATGATTGCTGAACTCAGCGTTACACTGGGCGCTGTAGCGCTTTATTTAAAAATTTAGATAAATAAGTCATTTTTACTGTGGGACCAATCCTACGTTAGCGCGCGCTGAAGAAATAGAGACAGTTTCAAAAACTACATTTCATTGTCTTTCTAACGGTATCAATCCGTTTGAGTTAAAACGGTTGTGTCACATATTCGTACCAACATGTATATAGCGATATTTTTCTGATATTACTAGGTTGCATCGCTTTTAGCAGTGAAACGATTGACTGTGGGACTTAATTGAACTGATTTTGGACTTTGACCTTATAAATGTGATAAATGAGACAATTGACTCCAAGAAATAACATTCTTCTTAATTTGACATGATTGCTGGAACTCAGCATTACACTGGGCGCTGTGGTAGCGCTTTATTTAAAAATTTAGATAAATAAGTCATTTTTTACTGTGGGACCAATCCTAGCCGTTAGCGCGCGCTGAAGAAATAGAGACAGTTTCAAAAACTACATTTCATTGACTTTCTAACGGTATCAATCCGTTTGAGTTACAACGGTTGCGTCACATATTCGTACCAACATGTATTTAGCGATATTTTTCTGATATTACTAGGTTGCATCGCTTTTAACAGTGAAACGATTGACTGTGGGACTTAATTGAACTGATTTTGGACTTTGACCTTATAAATGTGATAAATGAGACAATTGACTCCAAGAAATAACATTCTTCTTAATTTGACATGATTGCTGGAACTCAGCATTACACTGGGCGCTGTGGTAGCGCTTTATTTAAAAATTTAGATAAATAAGTCATTTTTACTGTGGGACCAATCCTAGCCGTTAGCGCGCGGAAGAAATAGAGACAGTTTCAAAAACTACATTTCATTGACTTTCTAACGGTATCAATCCGTTTGAGTTACAACGGTTGCGTCACATATTCGTACCAACATGTATTTAGCGATATTTTTCTGATATTACTAGGTTGCATCGCTTTTAACAGTGAAACGATTGACTGTGGGACTTAATTGAACTGATTTTGGACTTTGACCTTATAAATGTGATAAATGAGACAATTGACTCCAAGAAATAACATTCTTCTTAATTTGACATGATTGCTGGAACTCAGCGATTACACTGGGCGCTGTGGTAGCGCTTTATTTAAAAATTTAGATAAATAAGTCATTTTTACTGTGGGACCAATCCTAGCCGTTAGCGCGCGCTGAAGAAATAGAGACAGTTTCAAAAACTACATTTCATTGACTTTCTAACGGTATCAATCCGTTTGAGTTACAACGGTTGCGTCACATATTCGTACCAACATGTATTTAGCGATATTTTTCTGATATTACTAGGTTGCATCGCTTTTAACAGTGAAACGATTGACTGTGGGACTTAATTGAACTGATTTTGGACTTTGACCTTATAAATGTGATAAATGAGACAATTGACTCCAAGAAATAACATTCTTCTTAATTTGACATGATTGCTGAACTCAGCGATTACACTGGGCGCTGTGGCAGCGCTTTATTTAAAAATTTAGATAAATAAGTCATTTTTTACTGTGGGACCAATCCTAGCCGTTAGCGCGCGCTGAAGAAATAGAGACAGTTTCAAAAACTACATTTCATTGACTTTCTAACGGTATCAATCCGTTTGAGTTACAACGGTTGCGTCACATATTCGTACCAACATGTATTTAGCGATATTTTTCTGATATTACTAGGTTGCATCGCTTTTAACAGTGAAACGATTGACTGTGGGACTTAATTGAACTGATTTTGGACTTTGACCTTATAAATGTGATAAATGAGACAATTGACTCCAAGAAATAACATTCTTCTTAATTTGACATGATTGCTGGAACTCAGCATTACACTGGGCGCTTGGTAGCGCTTTATTTAAAAATTTAGATAAATAAGTCATTTTTTACTGTGGGACCAATCCTAGCCGTTAGCGCGCGCTGAAGAAATAGAGACAGTTTCAAAAACTACATTTCATTGACTTTCTAACGGTATCATCCGTTTGAGTTACAACGGTTGCGTCACATATTCGTACCAACATGTATTTAGCGATATTTTTCTGATATTACTAGGTTGCATCGCTTTTAACAGTGAAACGATTGACTGTGGGACTTAATTGAACTGATTTTAGACTTTGACTTAATAAATGTGATAAATGAGACAATTGAACTCCAAGAAATAACATTCTTCTTAATTTGACATGATTGCTTGAACTCAGCAGTTACACTGGGCGCTGTGGCAGCGCTTTATTTAAAAATTTAGATAAATAAGTCATTTTGTACTGTGGGACCAATCCTAACCGTTAGCGCGCGCGGAAGAAATAGAGACATTTCAAAACTACATTTCATTGACTTTCTAACGGTATCAATCCGTTTGAGTTACAACGGTTGCGTCACATATTCGTACCAACATGTATTTAGCGATATTTTTCTGATATTACTAGGTTGCATCGCTTTTAACAGTGAAACGATTGACTGTGGGACTTAATTGAACTGATTTTGGACTTTGACCTTATAAATGTGATAAATGAGACAATTGAACTCCAAGAAATAACATTCTTCTTAATTTGACATGATTGCTGGAACTCAGCGATTACACTGGGCGCTGTGGTAGCGCTTTATAAAAATTTAGATAAATAAGTCATTTTTTACTGTGGGACCAATCCTAGCCGTTAGCGCGCTGAAGAAATAGAGACAGTTTCAAAAACTACATTTCATTGACTTTCTAACGGTATCAATCCGTTTGAGTTACAACGGTTGCGTCACATATTCGTACCAACATGTATTTAGCGATATTTTTCTGATATTACTAGGTTGCATCGCTTTTAACAGTGAAACGATTGACTGTGGGACTTAATTGAACTGATTTTGGACTTTGACCTTATAAATGTGATAAATGAGACAATTGAACTCCAAGAAATAACATTCTTCTTAATTTGACATGATTGCTGAACTCAGCAGTTACACTGGGCGCTGTGGCAGCGCTTTATTTAAAAATTTAGATAAATAAGTCATTTTTACTGTGGGACCAATCCTAACCGTTAGCGCGCGGAAGAAATAGAGACATTTTCAAAAACTACATTTCATTGACTTTCTAACGGTATCAATCCGTTTGAGTTACAACGGTTGCGTCACATATTCGTACCAACATGTATTTAGCGTTATTTTTCTGATATTACTAGGTTGCATCGCTTTTAACAGTGGAACGATTGACTGTGGGACTTAATTGAACTGATTTTAGACTTTGACCTAATAAATGTGATAAATGAGACAATTGAACTCCAAGAAATAACATTCTTCTTAATTTGACATGATTGCTTGAACTCAGCAGTTACACTGGGCGCTGTGGTAGCGCTTTATTTAAAAATTTAGATAAATAAGTCATTTTTACTGGGACCAATCCTAGCCGTTAGCGCGCGCTAAAAATAGAGACAGTTTCAAAAACTACATTTCATTGACTTTCTAACGGTATCAATCCGTTTGAGTTACAACGGTTGCGTCACATATTCGTACCAACATGTATTTAGCGATATTTTTCTGATATTACTAGGTTGCATCGCTTTTAACAGTGAAACGATTGACTGTGGGACTTAATTGAACTGATTTTAGACTTTGACCTTATAAATGTGATAAATGAGACAATTGAACTCCAAGAAATAACATTCTTCTTAATTTGACATGATTGCTTGAACTCAGCAGTTACACTGGCGCTGTGGCAGCGCTTTATTTAAAAATTTAGATAAATAAGTCATTTTGTACTGTGGGACCAATCCTAGCCGTTAGCGCGCGCTGAAGAAATAGAGACAGTTTCAAAACTACATTTCATTGACTTTCTAACGGTATCAATCCGTTTGAGTTACAACGGTTGCGTCACATATTCGTACCAACATGTATTTAGCGATATTTTTCTGATATTACTAGGTTGCATCGCTTTTAACAGTGAAACGATTGACTGTGGACTTAATTGAACTGATTTTGGACTTTGACCTTATAAATGTGATAAATGAGACAATTACTCCAAGAAATAACATTCTTCTTAATTTGACATGATTGCTTGAACTCAGCATTACACTGGGCGCTGTGGTAGCGCTTTATTTAAAAATTTAGATAAATAAGTCATTTTTACTGTGGGACCAATCCTAGCCGTTAGCGCGCGCTGAAGAAATAGAGACAGTTTCAAAAACTACATTTCATTGACTTTCTAACGGTATCATCCGTTTGAGTTACAACGGTTGCGTCACATATTCGTACCAACATGTATTTAGCTATATTTTTCTGATATTACTAGGTTGCATCGCTTTTAACAGTGAAACGATTGACTGTGGGACTTAATTGAACTGATTTTGGACTTTGACCTTATAAATGTGATAAATGAGACAATTGACTCCAAGAAATAACATTCTTCTTAATTTGACATGATTGCTGAACTCAGCAGTTACACTGGGCGCTGTGGCAGCGCTTTATTTAAAAATTTAGATAAATAAGTCATTTTTTTACTGTGGGACCAATCCTAGCCGTTAGCGCGCGCTGAAAAATAGAGACATTTTCAAAACTACATTTCATTGACTTTCTAACGGTATCAATCCGTTTGAGTTACAACGGTTGCGTCACATATTCGTATCAACATGTATTTAGCGTTATTTTTCTGATATTACTAGGTTGCATCGCTTTTAACAGTGAAACGATTGACTGTGGGACTTAATTGAACTGATTTTGGACTTTGACCTTATAAATGTGATAAATGAGACAATTGAACTCCAAGAAATAACATTCTTCTTAATTTGACATGATTGCTGGAACTCAGCGATTACACTGGGCGCTGTGGTAGCGCTTTATTTAAAAATTTAGATAAATAAGTCATTTTTTACTGTGGGACCAATCCTAGCCGTTAGCGCGCTGAAGAAATAGAGACAGTTTCAAAAACTACATTTCATTGACTTTCTAACGGTATCAATCCGTTTGAGTTACAACGGTTGCGTCACATATTCGTACCAACATGTATTTAGCGATATTTTTCTGATAGTACTAGGTTGCGTCGCTTTTAACAGTGAAACGATTGACTGTGGGACTTAATTGAACTGATTTTGGACTTTGACCTTATAAATGTGATAAATGAGACAATTGACTCCAAGAAATAACATTCTTCTTAATTTGACTGATTGCTTGAACTCAGCAGTTACACTGGGCGCTGTGGCAGCGCTTTATTTAAAAATTTAGATAAATAAGTCATTTTGTACTGTGGGACCAATCCTACGTTAGCGCGCGGAAGAAATAGAGACATTTTCAAAAACTACATTTCATTGACTTTCTAACGGTATCAATCCGTTTGAGTTACAACGGTTGCGTCACATATTCGTACCAACATGTATTTAGCGATATTTTTCTGATATTACTATTATCGCTTATTGGTGCGATCGACAGAAAGATTGAGAGAGATTGGATTGGACTTTGACTTAACTTTGACTTATAAATGTGATAAATGAGACAATTGAACTCCAAGAAATAACATTCTTCTTAATTTGACATGATTGCTGAACTCAGCAGTTACACTGGGCGCTGTGGTAGCGCTTTATTTAAAAATTTAGATGAATAATAAGTCATTTTTTACTGTGGGACCAATCCTAGCCGTTAGCGCGCGCTGAAGAAATAGAGACAGTTTCAAAAACTACATTTCATTGACTTTCTAACGGTATCAATCCGTTTGAGTTACAACGGTTGCGTCACATATTCGTACCAACATGTATTTAGCGATATTTTTCTGATATTACTAGGTTGCATCGCTTTTAACAGTGAAACGATTGACTGTGGGACTTAATTGAACTGATTTTAGACTTTGACTTAATAAATGTGATAAATGAGACAATTGAACTCCAAGAAATAACATTCTTCTTAATTTGACATGATTGCTTGAACTCAGCAGTTACACTGGGCGCTGTGGCAGCGCTTTATTTAAAAATTTAGATAAATAAGTCATTTTGTACTGTGGGACCAATCCTAACCGTTAGCGCGCGCTGAAGAAATAGAGACATTTTCAAAAACTACATTTCATTGACTTTCTAACGGTATCAATCCGTTTGAGTTACAACGGTTGCGTCACATATTCGTACCAACATGTATTTAGCGATATTTTTCTGATATTACTAGGTTGCATCGCTTTTAACAGTGAAACGATTGACTGTGGGACTTAATTGAACTGATTTTGGACTTTGACCTTATAAATGTGATAAATGAGACAATTGACTCCAAGAAATAACATTCTTCTTAATTTGACATGATTGCTGAACTCAGCGATTACACTGGCGCTGTGGCAGCGCTTTATTTAAAAATTTAGATAAATAAGTCATTTTGTACTGTGGGACCAATCCTAGCCGTTAGCGCGCGCTGAAGAAATAGAGACAGTTTCAAAAACTACATTTCATTGACTTTCTAACGGTATCAATCCGTTTGAGTTACAACGGTTGCGTCACATATTCGTACCAACATGTATTTAGCGATATTTTTCTGATATTACTAGGTTGCATCGCTTTTAACAGTGAAACGATTGACTGTGGGACTTAATTGAACTGATTTTGGACTTTGACCTTATAAATGTGATAAATGAGACAATTGTACTCCAAGAAATAACATTCTTCTTAATTTGACATGATTGCTTGAACTCAGCAGTTACACTGGGCGCTGTGGCAGCGCTTTATTTAAAAATTTAGATAAATAAGTCATTTTGTACTGTGGGACCAATCCTAACCGTTAGCGCGCGCGGAAGAAATAGAGACATTTTCACAAACTACATTTCATTGACTTTCTAACGGTATCAATCCGTTTGAGTTACAACGGTTGCGTCACATATTCGTACCAACATGTATTTAGCGTTATTTTTCTGATATTACTAGGTTGCATCGCTTTTAACAGTGAAACGATTGACTGTGGGACTTAATTGACGTGATTTTGGACTTTGACCTTATAAATGTGATAAATGAGTCAATTGTACTCCAAGAAATAACATTCTTCTTAATTTGACATGATT
>JASGCC010004292.1:0-20461 GCA_030067915.1 Hydractinia echinata | reverse complement strand
CGATTAACTGCTTCATTCGCGTCTCATCAAAAATGAAAATATTTTTGAAAACTACAAGTCTCATGGGTTTTAGTGGTGAAAAAATAATTTTAAAAATCGTTCGGGAAATGAGTTTACTCCTGCTTACTTTCTTTGTATACATTCGACTATACGGGATTTACGGGAAATCGCGGGTTTTCGGTTGCCGGCGATTAAACTGCTTTCATTCGGCGTCTCATCAAAAATGAAAATATTTTTGAAAACTACAAGTCTCATGGGTTTTAGTGGTGAAAAAATAATTTTAAAAATCGTTCGGGAAATGAGTTTACTCCCTGCTTACTTTCTTTGTATACATTCGACTATACGGGATTTACGGGAAATCGCGGGTTTTCGGTTGCCGGCGATTAAACTGCTTTCATTCGGCGTCTCATCAAAAATGAAAATATTTTTGAAAACTACAAGTCTCATGGGTTTTAGTGGTGAAAAAATAATTTTAAAAATCGTTCGGGAAATGAGTTTACTCCTGCTTACTTTCTTTGTATACATTCGACTATACGGGATTTACGGGAAATCGCGGGTTTTCGGTTGCCGGCGATTAAACTGCTTTCATTCGGCGTCTCATCAAAAATGAAAATATTTTTGAAAACTACAAGTCTCATGGGTTTTAGTGGTGAAAAAATAATTTTAAAAATCGTTCGGGAAATGAGTTTACTCCCTGCTTACTTTCTTTGTATACATTCGACTATACGGGCCGAGGGATTTACGGGAAATCGCGGGTTTTCGGTTGCCGGCGATTAAACTGCTTTCATTCGGCGTCTCATCAAAAATGAAAATATTTTTGAAAACTACAAGTCTCATGGGTTTTAGTGGTGAAAAAATAATTTTAAAAATCGTTCGGGAAATGAGTTTACTCCTGCTTACTTTCTTTGTATACATTCGACTATACGGGCCGACCGGGATTTACGGGAAATCGCGGGTTTTCGGTTGCCGGCGATTAAACTGCTTTCATTCGGCGTCTCATCAAAAATGAAAATATTTTTGAAAACTACAAGTCTCATGGGTTTTAGTGGTGAAAAAATAATTTTAAAAATCGTTCGGGAAATGAGTTTACTCCCTGCTTACTTTCTTTGTATACATTCGACTATACGGGATGGATTTACGGGAAATCGCGGGTTTTCGGTTGCCGGCGATTAAACTGCTTTCATTCGGCGTCTCATCAAAAATGAAAATATTTTTGAAAACTACAAGTCTCATGGGTTTTAGTGGTGAAAAAATAATTTTAAAAATCGTTCGGGAAATGAGTTTACTCCTGCTTACTTTCTTTGTATACATTCGACTATACGGGATTTACGGGAAATCGCGGGTTTTCGGTTGCCGGCGATTAAACTGCTTTCATTCGGCGTCTCATCAAAAATGAAAATATTTTTGAAAACTACAAGTCTCATGGGTTTTAGTGGTGAAAAAATAATTTTAAAAATCGTTCGGGAAATGAGTTTACTCCTGCTTACTTTCTTTGTATACATTCGACTATACGGGATTTACGGGAAATCGCGGGTTTTCGGTTGCCGGCGATTAAACTGCTTTCATTCGGCGTCTCATCAAAAATGAAAATATTTTTGAAAACTACAAGTCTCATGGGTTTTAGTGGTGAAAAAATAATTTTAAAAATCGTTCGGGAAATGAGTTTACTCCCTGCTTACTTTCTTTGTATACATTCGACTATACGGGATTTTTACGGGAAATCGCGGGTTTTCGGTTGCCGGCGATTAAACTGCTTTCATTCGGCGTCTCATCAAAAATGAAAATATTTTTGAAAACTACAAGTCTCATGGGTTTTAGTGGTGAAAAAATAATTTTAAAAATCGTTCGGGAAATGAGTTTACTCCCTGCTTACTTTCTTTGTATACATTCGACTATACGGGATTTACGGGAAATCGCGGGTTTTCGGTTGCCGGCGATTAAACTGCTTTCATTCGGCGTCTCATCAAAAATGAAAATTTTTTGAAAACTACAAGTCTCATGGGTTTTAGTGGTGAAAAAATAATTTTAAAAATCGTTCGGGAAATGAGTTTACTCCTGCTTACTTTCTTTGTATACATTCGACTATACGGGAGGGATTTACGGGAAATCGCGGGTTTTCGGTTGCCGGCGATTAAACTGCTTTCATTCGGCGTCTCATCAAAAATGAAAATATTTTTGAAAACTACAAGTCTCATGGGTTTTAGTGGTGAAAAAATAATTTTAAAAATCGTTCGGGAAATGAGTTTACTCCTGCTTACTTTCTTTGTATACATTCGACTATCGGGCCGACCGGGATTTACGGGAAATCGCGGGTTTTCGGTTGCCGGCGATTAAACTGCTTTCATTCGGCGTCTCATCAAAAATGAAAATATTTTTGAAAACTACAAGTCTCATGGGTTTTAGTGGTGAAAAAATAATTTTAAAAATCGTTCGGGAAATGAGTTTACTCCCTGCTTACTTTCTTTGTATACATTCGACTATACGGGCCGAGCCGGGATTTACGGGAAATCGCGGGTTTTCGGTTGCCGGCGATTAAACTGCTTTCATTCGGCGTCTCATCAAAAATGAAAATATTTTTGAAAACTACAAGTCTCATGGGTTTTAGTGGTGAAAAAATAATTTTAAAAATCGTTCGGGAAATGAGTTTACTCCCTGCTTACTTTCTTTGTATACATTCGACTATACGGGCCGAGCCGGGATTTACGGGAAATCGCGGGTTTTCGGTTGCCGGCGATTAAACTGCTTTCATTCGGCGTCTCATCAAAAATGAAAATATTTTTGAAAACTACAAGTCTCATGGGTTTTAGTGGTGAAAAAATAATTTTAAAAATCGTTCGGGAAATGAGTTTACTCCCTGCTTACTTTCTTTGTATACATTCGACTATACGGGATTTACGGGAAATCGCGGGTTTTCGGTTGCCGGCGATTAAACTGCTTTCATTCGGCGTCTCATCAAAAATGAAAATATTTTTGAAAACTACAAGTCTCATGGGTTTTAGTGGTGAAAAAATAATTTTAAAAATCGTTCGGGAAATGAGTTTACTCCCTGCTTACTTTCTTTGTATACATTCGACTATACGGGATTTACGGGAAATCGCGGGTTTTCGGTTGCCGGCGATTAAACTGCTTTCATTCGGCGTCTCATCAAAAATGAAAATATTTTTGAAAACTACAAGTCTCATGGGTTTTAGTGGTGAAAAAATAATTTTAAAAATCGTTCGGGAAATGAGTTTACTCCTGCTTACTTTCTTTGTATACATTCGACTATACGGGCCGATTTTACGGGAAATCGCGGGTTTTCGGTTGCCGGCGATTAAACTGCTTTCATTCGGCGTCTCATCAAAAATGAAAATATTTTTGAAAACTACAAGTCTCATGGGTTTTAGTGGTGAAAAAATAATTTTAAAAATCGTTCGGGAAATGAGTTTACTCCCTGCTTACTTTCTTTGTATACATTCGACTATACGGGATTTACGGGAAATCGCGGGTTTTCGGTTGCCGGCGATTAAACTGCTTTCATTCGGCGTCTCATCAAAAATGAAAATATTTTTGAAAACTACAAGTCTCATGGGTTTTAGTGGTGAAAAAATAATTTTAAAAATCGTTCGGGAAATGAGTTTACTCCTGCTTACTTTCTTTGTATACATTCGACTATACGGGATTTTACGGGAAATCGCGGGTTTTCGGTTGCCGGCGATTAAACTGCTTTCATTCGGCGTCTCATCAAAAATGAAAATATTTTTGAAAACTACAAGTCTCATGGGTTTTAGTGGTGAAAAAATAATTTTAAAAATCGTTCGGGAAATGAGTTTACTCCTGCTTACTTTCTTTGTATACATTCGACTATACGGGATTTACGGGAAATCGCGGGTTTTCGGTTGCCGGCGATTAAACTGCTTTCATTCGGCGTCTCATCAAAAATGAAAATATTTTTGAAAACTACAAGTCTCATGGGTTTTAGTGGTGAAAAAATAATTTTAAAAATCGTTCGGGAAATGAGTTTACTCCCTGCTTACTTTCTTTGTATACATTCGACTATACGGGATTTACGGGAAATCGCGGGTTTTCGGTTGCCGGCGATTAAACTGCTTTCATTCGGTCTCATCAAAAATGAAATATTTTTGAAAACTACAAGTCTCATGGGTTTTAGTGGTGAAAAAATAATTTTAAAAATCGTTCGGGAAATGAGTTTACTCCCTGCTTACTTTCTTTGTATACATTCGACTATACGGGGATTTTACGGGAAATCGCGGGTTTTCGGTTGCCGGCGATTAAACTGCTTTCATTCGGCGTCTCATCAAAAATGAAAATATTTTTGAAAACTACAAGTCTCATGGGTTTTAGTGGTGAAAAAATAATTTTAAAAATCGTTCGGGAAATGAGTTTACTCCTGCTTACTTTCTTTGTATACATTCGACTATACGGGATTTACGGGAAATCGCGGGTTTTCGGTTGCCGGCGATTAAACTGCTTTCATTCGGCGTCTCATCAAAAATGAAAATATTTTTGAAAACTACAAGTCTCATGGGTTTTAGTGGTGAAAAAATAATTTTAAAAATCGTTCGGGAAATGAGTTTACTCCCTGCTTACTTTCTTTGTATACATTCGACTATACGGGATTTACGGGAAATCGCGGGTTTTCGGTTGCCGGCGATTAAACTGCTTTCATTCGGCGTCTCATCAAAAATGAAAATATTTTTGAAAACTACAAGTCTCATGGGTTTTAGTGGTGAAAAAATAATTTTAAAAATCGTTCGGGAAATGAGTTTACTCCCTGCTTACTTTCTTTGTATACATTCGACTATACGGGATTTACGGGAAATCGCGGGTTTTCGGTTGCCGGCGATTAAACTGCTTTCATTCGGCGTCTCATCAAAAATGAAAATATTTTTGAAAACTACAAGTCTCATGGGTTTTAGTGGTGAAAAAATAATTTTAAAAATCGTTCGGGAAATGAGTTTACTCCCTGCTTACTTTCTTTGTATACATTCGACTATACGGGCCGACGGGATTTACGGGAAATCGCGGGTTTTCGGTTGCCGGCGATTAAACTGCTTTCATTCGGCGTCTCATCAAAAATGAAAATATTTTTGAAAACTACAAGTCTCATGGGTTTTAGTGGTGAAAAAATAATTTTAAAAATCGTTCGGGAAATGAGTTTACTCCCTGCTTACTTTCTTTGTATACATTCGACTATACGGGATTTACGGGAAATCGCGGGTTTTCGGTTGCCGGCGATTAAACTGCTTTCATTCGGCGTCTCATCAAAAATGAAAATATTTTTGAAAACTACAAGTCTCATGGGTTTTAGTGGTGAAAAAATAATTTTAAAAATCGTTCGGGAAATGAGTTTACTCCCTGCTTACTTTCTTTGTATACATTCGACTATACGGGATTTACGGGAAATCGCGGGTTTTCGGTTGCCGGCGATTAAACTGCTTTCATTCGGCGTCTCATCAAAAATGAAAATATTTTTGAAAACTACAAGTCTCATGGGTTTTAGTGGTGAAAAAATAATTTTAAAAATCGTTCGGGAAATGAGTTTACTCCCTGCTTACTTTCTTTGTATACATTCGACTATACGGGATTTACGGGAAATCGCGGGTTTTCGGTTGCCGGCGATTAAACTGCTTTCATTCGGCGTCTCATCAAAAATGAAAATTTTTTAAAACTACAAGTCTCATGGGTTTTAGTGGTGAAAAAATAATTTTAAAAATCGTTCGGGAAATGAGTTTACTCCCTGCTTACTTTCTTTGTATACATTCGACTATACGGGATTTACGGGAAATCGCGGGTTTTCGGTTGCCGGCGATTAAACTGCTTTCATTCGGCGTCTCATCAAAAATGAAAATATTTTTGAAAACTACAAGTCTCATGGGTTTTAGTGGTGAAAAAATAATTTTAAAAATCGTTCGGGAAATGAGTTTACTCCCTGCTTACTTTCTTTGTATACATTCGACTATACGGGATTTACGGGAAATCGCGGGTTTTCGGTTGCCGGCGATTAAACTGCTTTCATTCGGCGTCTCATCAAAAATGAAAATATTTTTGAAAACTACAAGTCTCATGGGTTTTAGTGGTGAAAAAATAATTTTAAAAATCGTTCGGGAAATGAGTTTACTCCCTGCTTACTTTCTTTGTATACATTCGACTATACGGGATTTACGGGAAATCGCGGGTTTTCGGTTGCCGGCGATTAAACTGCTTTCATTCGGCGTCTCATCAAAAATGAAAATATTTTTGAAAACTACAAGTCTCATGGGTTTTAGTGGTGAAAAAATAATTTTAAAAATCGTTCGGGAAATGAGTTTACTCCCTGCTTACTTTCTTTGTATACATTCGACTATACGGGATTTACGGGAAATCGCGGGTTTTCGGTTGCCGGCGATTAAACTGCTTTCATTCGGCGTCTCATCAAAAATGAAAATATTTTTGAAAACTACAAGTCTCATGGGTTTTAGTGGTGAAAAAATAATTTTAAAAATCGTTCGGGAAATGAGTTTACTCCCTGCTTACTTTCTTTGTATACATTCGACTATACGGGATTTACGGGAAATCGCGGGTTTTCGGTTGCCGGCGATTAAACTGCTTTCATTCGGCGTCTCATCAAAAATGAAAATATTTTTGAAAACTACAAGTCTCATGGGTTTTAGTGGTGAAAAAATAATTTTAAAAATCGTTCGGGAAATGAGTTTACTCCCTGCTTACTTTCTTTGTATACATTCGACTATACGGGATTTACGGGAAATCGCGGGTTTTCGGTTGCCGGCGATTAAACTGCTTTCATTCGGCGTCTCATCAAAAATGAAAATATTTTTGAAAACTACAAGTCTCATGGGTTTTAGTGGTGAAAAAATAATTTTAAAAATCGTTCGGGAAATGAGTTTACTCCCTGCTTACTTTCTTTGTATACATTCGACTATACGGGATTTACGGGAAATCGCGGGTTTTCGGTTGCCGGCGATTAAACTGCTTTCATTCGGCGTCTCATCAAAAATGAAAATATTTTTGAAAACTACAAGTCTCATGGGTTTTAGTGGTGAAAAAATAATTTTAAAAATCGTTCGGGAAATGAGTTTACTCCCTGCTTACTTTCTTTGTATACATTCGACTATACGGGATTTACGGGAAATCGCGGGTTTTCGGTTGCCGGCGATTAAACTGCTTTCATTCGGCGTCTCATCAAAAATGAAAATATTTTTGAAAACTACAAGTCTCATGGGTTTTAGTGGTGAAAAAATAATTTTAAAAATCGTTCGGGAAATGAGTTTACTCCCTGCTTACTTTCTTTGTATACATTCGACTATACGGGCCGATTTACGGGAAATCGCGGGTTTTCGGTTGCCGGCGATTAAACTGCTTTCATTCGGCGTCTCATCAAAAATGAAAATATTTTTGAAAACTACAAGTCTCATGGGTTTTAGTGGTGAAAAAATAATTTTAAAAATCGTTCGGGAAATGAGTTTACTCCCTGCTTACTTTCTTTGTATACATTCGACTATACGGGATGGGATTTACGGGAAATCGCGGGTTTTCGGTTGCCGGCGATTAAACTGCTTTCATTCGGCGTCTCATCAAAAATGAAAATATTTTTGAAAACTACAAGTCTCATGGGTTTTAGTGGTGAAAAAATAATTTTAAAAATCGTTCGGGAAATGAGTTTACTCCTGCTTACTTTCTTTGTATACATTCGACTATACGGGATTTACGGGAAATCGCGGGTTTTCGGTTGCCGGCGATTAAACTGCTTTCATTCGGCGTCTCATCAAAAATGAAAATATTTTTGAAAACTACAAGTCTCATGGGTTTTAGTGGTGAAAAAATAATTTTAAAAATCGTTCGGGAAATGAGTTTACTCCCTGCTTACTTTCTTTGTATACATTCGACTATACGGGATTTACGGGAAATCGCGGGTTTTCGGTTGCCGGCGATTAAACTGCTTTCATTCGGCGTCTCATCAAAAATGAAAATATTTTTGAAAACTACAAGTCTCATGGGTTTTAGTGGTGAAAAAATAATTTTAAAAATCGTTCGGGAAATGAGTTTACTCCTGCTTACTTTCTTTGTATACATTCGACTATACGGGATCGGGATACGGGAAATCGCGGGTTTTCGGTTGCCGGCGATTAAACTGCTTTCATTCGGCGTCTCATCAAAAATGAAAATATTTTTGAAAACTACAAGTCTCATGGGTTTTAGTGGTGAAAAAATAATTTTAAAAATCGTTCGGGAAATGAGTTTACTCCCTGCTTACTTTCTTTGTATACATTCGACTATACGGGATTTACGGGAAATCGCGGGTTTTCGGTTGCCGGCGATTAAACTGCTTTCATTCGGCGTCTCATCAAAAATGAAAATATTTTTGAAAACTACAAGTCTCATGGGTTTTAGTGGTGAAAAAATAATTTTAAAAATCGTTCGGGAAATGAGTTTACTCCCTGCTTACTTTCTTTGTATACATTCGACTATACGGGCCGATGGGATTTACGGGAAATCGCGGGTTTTCGGTTGCCGGCGATTAAACTGCTTTCATTCGGCGTCTCATCAAAAATGAAAATATTTTTGAAAACTACAAGTCTCATGGGTTTTAGTGGTGAAAAAATAATTTTAAAAATCGTTCGGGAAATGAGTTTACTCCCTGCTTACTTTCTTTGTATACATTCGACTATACGGGATTTACGGGAAATCGCGGGTTTTCGGTTGCCGGCGATTAAACTGCTTTCATTCGGCGTCTCATCAAAAATGAAAATATTTTTGAAAACTACAAGTCTCATGGGTTTTAGTGGTGAAAAAATAATTTTAAAAATCGTTCGGGAAATGAGTTTACTCCCTGCTTACTTTCTTTGTATACATTCGACTATACGGGATTTACGGGAAATCGCGGGTTTTCGGTTGCCGGCGATTAAACTGCTTTCATTCGGCGTCTCATCAAAAATGAAAATATTTTTGAAAACTACAAGTCTCATGGGTTTTAGTGGTGAAAAAATAATTTTAAAAATCGTTCGGGAAATGAGTTTACTCCCTGCTTACTTTCTTTGTATACATTCGACTATACGGGATTTACGGGAAATCGCGGGTTTTCGGTTGCCGGCGATTAAACTGCTTTCATTCGGCGTCTCATCAAAAATGAAAATATTTTTGAAAACTACAAGTCTCATGGGTTTTAGTGGTGAAAAAATAATTTTAAAAATCGTTCGGGAAATGAGTTTACTCCCTGCTTACTTTCTTTGTATACATTCGACTATACGGGATTTACGGGAAATCGCGGGTTTTCGGTTGCCGGCGATTAAACTGCTTTCATTCGGCGTCTCATCAAAAATGAAAATATTTTTGAAAACTACAAGTCTCATGGGTTTTAGTGGTGAAAAAATAATTTTAAAAATCGTTCGGGAAATGAGTTTACTCCCTGCTTACTTTCTTTGTATACATTCGACTATACGGGATTTACGGGAAATCGCGGGTTTTCGGTTGCCGGCGATTAAACTGCTTTCATTCGGCGTCTCATCAAAAATGAAAATATTTTTGAAAACTACAAGTCTCATGGGTTTTAGTGGTGAAAAAATAATTTTAAAAATCGTTCGGGAAATGAGTTTACTCCCTGCTTACTTTCTTTGTATACATTCGACTATACGGGACTTACGGGAAATCGCGGGTTTTCGGTTGCCGGCGATTAAACTGCTTTCATTCGGCGTCTCATCAAAAATGAAAATATTTTTGAAAACTACAAGTCTCATGGGTTTTAGTGGTGAAAAAATAATTTTAAAAATCGTTCGGGAAATGAGTTTACTCCCTGCTTACTTTCTTTGTATACATTCGACTATACGGGATTTACGGGAAATCGCGGGTTTTCGGTTGCCGGCGATTAAACTGCTTTCATTCGGCGTCTCATCAAAAATGAAAATATTTTTGAAAACTACAAGTCTCATGGGTTTTAGTGGTGAAAAAATAATTTTAAAAATCGTTCGGGAAATGAGTTTACTCCTGCTTACTTTCTTTGTATACATTCGACTATACGGGATATTTACGGGAAATCGCGGGTTTTCGGTTGCCGGCGATTAAACTGCTTTCATTCGGCGTCTCATCAAAAATGAAAATATTTTTGAAAACTACAAGTCTCATGGGTTTTAGTGGTGAAAAAATAATTTTAAAAATCGTTCGGGAAATGAGTTTACTCCCTGCTTACTTTCTTTGTATACATTCGACTATACGGGATTTACGGGAAATCGCGGGTTTTCGGTTGCCGGCGATTAAACTGCTTTCATTCGGCGTCTCATCAAAAATGAAAATATTTTTGAAAACTACAAGTCTCATGGGTTTTAGTGGTGAAAAAATAATTTTAAAAATCGTTCGGGAAATGAGTTTACTCCCTGCTTACTTTCTTTGTATACATTCGACTATACGGGATTTACGGGAAATCGCGGGTTTTCGGTTGCCGGCGATTAAACTGCTTTCATTCGGCGTCTCATCAAAAATGAAAATATTTTTGAAAACTACAAGTCTCATGGGTTTTAGTGGTGAAAAAATAATTTTAAAAATCGTTCGGGAAATGAGTTTACTCCCTGCTTACTTTCTTTGTATACATTCGACTATACGGGATTTACGGGAAATCGCGGGTTTTCGGTTGCCGGCGATTAAACTGCTTTCATTCGGCGTCTCATCAAAAATGAAAATATTTTTGAAAACTACAAGTCTCATGGGTTTTAGTGGTGAAAAAATAATTTTAAAAATCGTTCGGGAAATGAGTTTACTCCCTGCTTACTTTCTTTGTATACATTCGACTATACGGGATTTACGGGAAATCGCGGGTTTTCGGTTGCCGGCGATTAAACTGCTTTCATTCGGCGTCTCATCAAAAATGAAAATATTTTTGAAAACTACAAGTCTCATGGGTTTTAGTGGTGAAAAAATAATTTTAAAAATCGTTCGGGAAATGAGTTTACTCCCTGCTTACTTTCTTTGTATACATTCGACTATACGGGATTTACGGGAAATCGCGGGTTTTCGGTTGCCGGCGATTAAACTGCTTTCATTCGGCGTCTCATCAAAAATGAAAATATTTTTGAAAACTACAAGTCTCATGGGTTTTAGTGGTGAAAAAATAATTTTAAAAATCGTTCGGGAAATGAGTTTACTCCCTGCTTACTTTCTTTGTATACATTCGACTATACGGGAATTTACGGGAAATCGCGGGTTTTCGGTTGCCGGCGATTAAACTGCTTTCATTCGGCGTCTCATCAAAAATGAAAATATTTTTGAAAACTACAAGTCTCATGGGTTTTAGTGGTGAAAAAATAATTTTAAAAATCGTTCGGGAAATGAGTTTACTCCCTGCTTACTTTCTTTGTATACATTCGACTATACGGGATTTACGGGAAATCGCGGGTTTTCGGTTGCCGGCGATTAAACTGCTTTCATTCGGCGTCTCATCAAAAATGAAAATATTTTTGAAAACTACAAGTCTCATGGGTTTTAGTGGTGAAAAAATAATTTTAAAAATCGTTCGGGAAATGAGTTTACTCCCTGCTTACTTTCTTTGTATACATTCGACTATACGGGATTTACGGGAAATCGCGGGTTTTCGGTTGCCGGCGATTAAACTGCTTTCATTCGGCGTCTCATCAAAAATGAAAATATTTTTGAAAACTACAAGTCTCATGGGTTTTAGTGGTGAAAAAATAATTTTAAAAATCGTTCGGGAAATGAGTTTACTCCCTGCTTACTTTCTTTGTATACATTCGACTATACGGGATTTACGGGAAATCGCGGGTTTTCGGTTGCCGGCGATTAAACTGCTTTCATTCGGCGTCTCATCAAAAATGAAAATATTTTTGAAAACTACAAGTCTCATGGGTTTTAGTGGTGAAAAAATAATTTTAAAAATCGTTCGGGAAATGAGTTTACTCCCTGCTTACTTTCTTTGTATACATTCGACTATACGGGATTTACGGGAAATCGCGGGTTTTCGGTTGCCGGCGATTAAACTGCTTTCATTCGGCGTCTCATCAAAAATGAAAATATTTTTGAAAACTACAAGTCTCATGGGTTTTAGTGGTGAAAAAATAATTTTAAAAATCGTTCGGGAAATGAGTTTACTCCCTGCTTACTTTCTTTGTATACATTCGACTATACGGGATTTACGGGAAATCGCGGGTTTTCGGTTGCCGGCGATTAAACTGCTTTCATTCGGCGTCTCATCAAAAATGAAAATATTTTTGAAAACTACAAGTCTCATGGGTTTTAGTGGTGAAAAAATAATTTTAAAAATCGTTCGGGAAATGAGTTTACTCCCTGCTTACTTTCTTTGTATACATTCGACTATACGGGATTTACGGGAAATCGCGGGTTTTCGGTTGCCGGCGATTAAACTGCTTTCATTCGGCGTCTCATCAAAAATGAAAATATTTTTGAAAACTACAAGTCTCATGGGTTTTAGTGGTGAAAAAATAATTTTAAAAATCGTTCGGGAAATGAGTTTACTCCCTGCTTACTTTCTTTGTATACATTCGACTATACGGGATTTACGGGAAATCGCGGGTTTTCGGTTGCCGGCGATTAAACTGCTTTCATTCGGCGTCTCATCAAAAATGAAAATATTTTTGAAAACTACAAGTCTCATGGGTTTTAGTGGTGAAAAAATAATTTTAAAAATCGTTCGGGAAATGAGTTTACTCCCTGCTTACTTTCTTTGTATACATTCGACTATACGGGATTTACGGGAAATCGCGGGTTTTCGGTTGCCGGCGATTAAACTGCTTTCATTCGGCGTCTCATCAAAAATGAAAATATTTTTGAAAACTACAAGTCTCATGGGTTTTAGTGGTGAAAAAATAATTTTAAAAATCGTTCGGGAAATGAGTTTACTCCCTGCTTACTTTCTTTGTATACATTCGACTATACGGGATGGATTTACGGGAAATCGCGGGTTTTCGGTTGCCGGCGATTAAACTGCTTTCATTCGGCGTCTCATCAAAAATGAAAATATTTTTGAAAACTACAAGTCTCATGGGTTTTAGTGGTGAAAAAATAATTTTAAAAATCGTTCGGGAAATGAGTTTACTCCCTGCTTACTTTCTTTGTATACATTCGACTATACGGGATTTACGGGAAATCGCGGGTTTTCGGTTGCCGGCGATTAAACTGCTTTCATTCGGCGTCTCATCAAAAATGAAAATATTTTTGAAAACTACAAGTCTCATGGGTTTTAGTGGTGAAAAAATAATTTTAAAAATCGTTCGGGAAATGAGTTTACTCCCTGCTTACTTTCTTTGTATACATTCGACTATACGGGATTTACGGGAAATCGCGGGTTTTCGGTTGCCGGCGATTAAACTGCTTTCATTCGGCGTCTCATCAAAAATGAAAATATTTTTGAAAACTACAAGTCTCATGGGTTTTAGTGGTGAAAAAATAATTTTAAAAATCGTTCGGGAAATGAGTTTACTCCCTGCTTACTTTCTTTGTATACATTCGACTATACGGGATTTACGGGAAATCGCGGGTTTTCGGTTGCCGGCGATTAAACTGCTTTCATTCGGCGTCTCATCAAAAATGAAAATATTTTTGAAAACTACAAGTCTCATGGGTTTTAGTGGTGAAAAAATAATTTTAAAAATCGTTCGGGAAATGAGTTTACTCCCTGCTTACTTTCTTTGTATACATTCGACTATACGGGATTTACGGGAAATCGCGGGTTTTCGGTTGCCGGCGATTAAACTGCTTTCATTCGGCGTCTCATCAAAAATGAAAATATTTTTGAAAACTACAAGTCTCATGGGTTTTAGTGGTGAAAAAATAATTTTAAAAATCGTTCGGGAAATGAGTTTACTCCCTGCTTACTTTCTTTGTATACATTCGACTATACGGGATTTACGGGAAATCGCGGGTTTTCGGTTGCCGGCGATTAAACTGCTTTCATTCGGCGTCTCATCAAAAATGAAAATATTTTTGAAAACTACAAGTCTCATGGGTTTTAGTGGTGAAAAAATAATTTTAAAAATCGTTCGGGAAATGAGTTTACTCCCTGCTTACTTTCTTTGTATACATTCGACTATACGGGATTTACGGGAAATCGCGGGTTTTCGGTTGCCGGCGATTAAACTGCTTTCATTCGGCGTCTCATCAAAAATGAAAATATTTTTGAAAACTACAAGTCTCATGGGTTTTAGTGGTGAAAAAATAATTTTAAAAATCGTTCGGGAAATGAGTTTACTCCCTGCTTACTTTCTTTGTATACATTCGACTATACGGGATTTACGGGAAATCGCGGGTTTTCGGTTGCCGGCGATTAAACTGCTTTCATTCGGCGTCTCATCAAAAATGAAAATATTTTTGAAAACTACAAGTCTCATGGGTTTTAGTGGTGAAAAAATAATTTTAAAAATCGTTCGGGAAATGAGTTTACTCCCTGCTTACTTTCTTTGTATACATTCGACTATACGGGATTTACGGGAAATCGCGGGTTTTCGGTTGCCGGCGATTAAACTGCTTTCATTCGGCGTCTCATCAAAAATGAAAATATTTTTGAAAACTACAAGTCTCATGGGTTTTAGTGGTGAAAAAATAATTTTAAAAATCGTTCGGGAAATGAGTTTACTCCCTGCTTACTTTCTTTGTATACATTCGACTATACGGGATTTACGGGAAATCGCGGGTTTTCGGTTGCCGGCGATTAAACTGCTTTCATTCGGCGTCTCATCAAAAATGAAAATATTTTTGAAAACTACAAGTCTCATGGGTTTTAGTGGTGAAAAAATAATTTTAAAAATCGTTCGGGAAATGAGTTTACTCCCTGCTTACTTTCTTTGTATACATTCGACTATACGGGATTTACGGGAAATCGCGGGTTTTCGGTTGCCGGCGATTAAACTGCTTTCATTCGGCGTCTCATCAAAAATGAAAATATTTTTGAAAACTACAAGTCTCATGGGTTTTAGTGGTGAAAAAATAATTTTAAAAATCGTTCGGGAAATGAGTTTACTCCCTGCTTACTTTCTTTGTATACATTCGACTATACGGGATTTACGGGAAATCGCGGGTTTTCGGTTGCCGGCGATTAAACTGCTTTCATTCGGCGTCTCATCAAAAATGAAAATATTTTTGAAAACTACAAGTCTCATGGGTTTTAGTGGTGAAAAAATAATTTTAAAAATCGTTCGGGAAATGAGTTTACTCCCTGCTTACTTTCTTTGTATACATTCGACTATACGGGATTTACGGGAAATCGCGGGTTTTCGGTTGCCGGCGATTAAACTGCTTTCATTCGGCGTCTCATCAAAAATGAAAATATTTTTGAAAACTACAAGTCTCATGGGTTTTAGTGGTGAAAAAATAATTTTAAAAATCGTTCGGGAAATGAGTTTACTCCCTGCTTACTTTCTTTGTATACATTCGACTATACGGGATTTACGGGAAATCGCGGGTTTTCGGTTGCCGGCGATTAAACTGCTTTCATTCGGCGTCTCATCAAAAATGAAAATATTTTTGAAAACTACAAGTCTCATGGGTTTTAGTGGTGAAAAAATAATTTTAAAAATCGTTCGGGAAATGAGTTTACTCCCTGCTTACTTTCTTTGTATACATTCGACTATACGGGATTTACGGGAAATCGCGGGTTTTCGGTTGCCGGCGATTAAACTGCTTTCATTCGGCGTCTCATCAAAAATGAAAATATTTTTGAAAACTACAAGTCTCATGGGTTTTAGTGGTGAAAAAATAATTTTAAAAATCGTTCGGGAAATGAGTTTACTCCCTGCTTACTTTCTTTGTATACATTCGACTATACGGGAATTTACGGGAAATCGCGGGTTTTCGGTTGCCGGCGATTAAACTGCTTTCATTCGGCGTCTCATCAAAAATGAAAATATTTTTGAAAACTACAAGTCTCATGGGTTTTAGTGGTGAAAAAATAATTTTAAAAATCGTTCGGGAAATGAGTTTACTCCCTGCTTACTTTCTTTGTATACATTCGACTATACGGGATTTACGGGAAATCGCGGGTTTTCGGTTGCCGGCGATTAAACTGCTTTCATTCGGCGTCTCATCAAAAATGAAAATATTTTTGAAAACTACAAGTCTCATGGGTTTTAGTGGTGAAAAAATAATTTTAAAAATCGTTCGGGAAATGAGTTTACTCCCTGCTTACTTTCTTTGTATACATTCGACTATACGGGATTTACGGGAAATCGCGGGTTTTCGGTTGCCGGCGATTAAACTGCTTTCATTCGGCGTCTCATCAAAAATGAAAATATTTTTGAAAACTACAAGTCTCATGGGTTTTAGTGGTGAAAAAATAATTTTAAAAATCGTTCGGGAAATGAGTTTACTCCCTGCTTACTTTCTTTGTATACATTCGACTATACGGGAATTTACGGGAAATCGCGGGTTTTCGGTTGCCGGCGATTAAACTGCTTTCATTCGGCGTCTCATCAAAAATGAAAATATTTTTGAAAACTACAAGTCTCATGGGTTTTAGTGGTGAAAAAATAATTTTAAAAATCGTTCGGGAAATGAGTTTACTCCCTGCTTACTTTCTTTGTATACATTCGACTATACGGGATTTACGGGAAATCGCGGGTTTTCGGTTGCCGGCGATTAAACTGCTTTCATTCGGCGTCTCATCAAAAATGAAAATATTTTTGAAAACTACAAGTCTCATGGGTTTTAGTGGTGAAAAAATAATTTTAAAAATCGTTCGGGAAATGAGTTTACTCCCTGCTTACTTTCTTTGTATACATTCGACTATACGGGATTTACGGGAAATCGCGGGTTTTCGGTTGCCGGCGATTAAACTGCTTTCATTCGGCGTCTCATCAAAAATGAAAATATTTTTGAAAACTACAAGTCTCATGGGTTTTAGTGGTGAAAAAATAATTTTAAAAATCGTTCGGGAAATGAGTTTACTCCCTGCTTACTTTCTTTGTATACATTCGACTATACGGGATTTACGGGAAATCGCGGGTTTTCGGTTGCCGGCGATTAAACTGCTTTCATTCGGCGTCTCATCAAAAATGAAAATATTTTTGAAAACTACAAGTCTCATGGGTTTTAGTGGTGAAAAAATAATTTTAAAAATCGTTCGGGAAATGAGTTTACTCCCTGCTTACTTTCTTTGTATACATTCGACTATACGGGATTTACGGGAAATCGCGGGTTTTCGGTTGCCGGCGATTAAACTGCTTTCATTCGGCGTCTCATCAAAAATGAAAATATTTTTGAAAACTACAAGTCTCATGGGTTTTAGTGGTGAAAAAATAATTTTAAAAATCGTTCGGGAAATGAGTTTACTCCCTGCTTACTTTCTTTGTATACATTCGACTATACGGGATTTACGGGAAATCGCGGGTTTTCGGTTGCCGGCGATTAAACTGCTTTCATTCGGCGTCTCATCAAAAATGAAAATATTTTTGAAAACTACAAGTCTCATGGGTTTTAGTGGTGAAAAAATAATTTTAAAAATCGTTCGGGAAATGAGTTTACTCCCTGCTTACTTTCTTTGTATACATTCGACTATACGGGATTTACGGGAAATCGCGGGTTTTCGGTTGCCGGCGATTAAACTGCTTTCATTCGGCGTCTCATCAAAAATGAAAATATTTTTGAAAACTACAAGTCTCATGGGTTTTAGTGGTGAAAAAATAATTTTAAAAATCGTTCGGGAAATGAGTTTACTCCCTGCTTACTTTCTTTGTATACATTCGACTATACGGGATTTACGGGAAATCGCGGGTTTTCGGTTGCCGGCGATTAAACTGCTTTCATTCGGCGTCTCATCAAAAATGAAAATATTTTTGAAAACTACAAGTCTCATGGGTTTTAGTGGTGAAAAAATAATTTTAAAAATCGTTCGGGAAATGAGTTTACTCCCTGCTTACTTTCTTTGTATACATTCGACTATACGGGAATTTACGGGAAATCGCGGGTTTTCGGTTGCCGGCGATTAAACTGCTTTCATTCGGCGTCTCATCAAAAATGAAAATATTTTTGAAAACTACAAGTCTCATGGGTTTTAGTGGTGAAAAAATAATTTTAAAAATCGTTCGGGAAATGAGTTTACTCCCTGCTTACTTTCTTTGTATACATTCGACTATACGGGATTTACGGGAAATCGCGGGTTTTCGGTTGCCGGCGATTAAACTGCTTTCATTCGGCGTCTCATCAAAAATGAAAATATTTTTGAAAACTACAAGTCTCATGGGTTTTAGTGGTGAAAAAATAATTTTAAAAATCGTTCGGGAAATGAGTTTACTCCCTGCTTACTTTCTTTGTATACATTCGACTATACGGGATTTACGGGAAATCGCGGGTTTTCGGTTGCCGGCGATTAAACTGCTTTCATTCGGCGTCTCATCAAAAATGAAAATATTTTTGAAAACTACAAGTCTCATGGGTTTTAGTGGTGAAAAAATAATTTTAAAAATCGTTCGGGAAATGAGTTTACTCCCTGCTTACTTTCTTTGTATACATTCGACTATACGGGATTTACGGGAAATCGCGGGTTTTCGGTTGCCGGCGATTAAACTGCTTTCATTCGGCGTCTCATCAAAAATGAAAATATTTTTGAAAACTACAAGTCTCATGGGTTTTAGTGGTGAAAAAATAATTTTAAAAATCGTTCGGGAAATGAGTTTACTCCTGCTTACTTTCTTTGTATACATTCGACTATACGGGATGATTTACGGGAAATCGCGGGTTTTCGGTTGCCGGCGATTAAACTGCTTTCATTCGGCGTCTCATCAAAAATGAAAATATTTTTGAAAACTACAAGTCTCATGGGTTTTAGTGGTGAAAAAATAATTTTAAAAAGTTTTCGGGAAATGAGTTTACTCCCTGCTTACTTTCTTTGTATACATTCGACTATACGGGATTTACGGGAAATCGCGGGTTTTCGGTTGCCGGCGATTAAACTGCTTTCATTCGGCGTCTCATCAAAAATGAAAATATTTTTGAAAACTACAAGTCTCATGGGTTTTAGTGGTGAAAAAATAATTTTAAAAATCGTTCGGGAAATGAGTTTACTCCTGCTTACTTTCTTTGTATACATTCGACTATACGGGATTTACGGGAAATCGCGGGTTTTCGGTTGCCGGCGATTAAACTGCTTTCATTCGGCGTCTCATCAAAAATGAAAATATTTTTGAAAACTACAAGTCTCATGGGTTTTAGTGGTGAAAAAATAATTTTAAAAATCGTTCGGGAAATGAGTTTACTCCCTGCTTACTTTCTTTGTATACATTCGACTATACGGGATTTACGGGAAATCGCGGGTTTTCGGTTGCCGGCGATTAAACTGCTTTCATTCGGCGTCTCATCAAAAATGAAAATTTTTTGAAAACTACAAGTCTCATGGGTTTTAGTGGTGAAAAAATAATTTTAAAAATCGTTCGGGAAATGAGTTTACTCCCTGCTTACTTTCTTTGTATACATTCGACTATACGGGATTTACGGGAAATCGCGGGTTTTCGGTTGCCGGCGATTAAACTGCTTTCATTCGGCGTCTCATCAAAAATGAAAATATTTTTAAAACTACAAGTCTCATGGGTTTTAGTGCTGAAAAAATAATTTTAAAAATCATTCGGGAAATGAGTTTACTCCCTGCTTACTTTCTTTGTATACATTCGACTATACGGGATTTACGGGAAATCGCGGGTTTTCGGTTGCCGGCGATTAAACTGCTTTCATTCGGCGTCTCATCAAAAATGAAAATATTTTTGAAAACTACAAGTCTCATGGGTTTTAGTGGTGAAAAAATAATTTTAAAAATCGTTCGGGAAATGAGTTTACTCCCTGCTTACTTTCTTTGTATACATTCGACTATACGGGATTTTACGGGAAATCGCGGGTTTTCGGTTGCCGGCGATTAAACTGCTTTCATTCGGCGTCTCATCAAAAATGAAAATATTTTTGAAAACTACAAGTCTCATGGGTTTTAGTGGTGAAAAAATAATTTTAAAAATCGTTCGGGAAATGAGTTTACTCCCTGCTTACTTTCTTTGTATACATTCGACTATACGGGATTTACGGGAAATCGCGGGTTTTCGGTTGCCGGCGATTAAACTGCTTTCATTCGGCGTCTCATCAAAAATGAAAATATTTTTGAAAACTACAAGTCTCATGGGTTTTAGTGGTGAAAAAATAATTTTAAAAATCGTTCGGGAAATGAGTTTACTCCCTGCTTACTTTCTTTGTATACATTCGACTATACGGGATTTACGGGAAATCGCGGGTTTTCGGTTGCCGGCGATTAAACTGCTTTCATTCGGCGTCTCATCAAAAATGAAAATATTTTTGAAAACTACAAGTCTCATGGGTTTTAGTGGTGAAAAAATAATTTTAAAAATCGTTCGGGAAATGAGTTTACTCCCTGCTTACTTTCTTTGTATACATTCGACTATACGGGATTTACGGGAAATCGCGGGTTTTCGGTTGCCGGCGATTAAACTGCTTTCATTCGGCGTCTCATCAA
>JASGCC010004291.1:0-20464 GCA_030067915.1 Hydractinia echinata | reverse complement strand
TTTTGTGAATATAAAGTACAAACGGGAACAAAGATTTCTGGACAGTGTTTTAAAGTATTCCCCAAAACCGCTTGCGGACTTGGGTCAGCATATTCAGCGTACCGCCTGTTATAAAACTGGACATTAACTCTTGTCCCTCAATTTACTGTTGTTCAACCAAAAGCGCTCAACGAATTATTATTTTGGTTTGATTGGATAATTTTTCTAACAAATGACTTCTGAGCGCTATTGACATAAATGTAAGCGCCCCGTTTTGAGAAGAGGGTTGGGCGGAAGCATTTTTCGTGGCGTTCCTACGAGGAAATACGATAACTTTAAAACTTGCTTTGAATCCCAAACAAGATTAAGCATGTCAAAACGCGTAGCTAAAACTTTGTTTTCTTTTAAAACAACTCAAATTTAAACGACAAACTTGCAGTTTTATTGTCTATGACGTCGCAATTAGTAATGTTATGTTAAAATGCATGATCAACAATGCAACGTGGACATTATTTCGTCACGCGCAATATATTTGTTGATTTTGGTAAACTTCGGATATGTTAACATACATGCACTGACGAACATAAAAAAACATTTAAAAAAAAAACACTTCCTATATACGCCGAGTGTTCACCATTTTGCATATTCACGTTGTGTAAAAATTTATCACACAATAAACGCACGTAAAAAATAAGTTAAAATTTCAACCTCGTCTCCAGGACCTTTTGTCTCCCACCAGCATCGCGCTTATTGACAGGTCTGACGTTAGGTGTACAAAAAGAGACAGCAGGTCCTGAGATCGAGGTTGTTAAAATTCAACTGTAGTTGGGCAGGGTGTTTTAAGAAAACATTTTGAGTTTAGCCTGGACGTTAAAGGGACCCGTTCAGAGTAACGATTTTGATTTTTTTTGTTATGCGGTTAAAATATTGCTTACAAAATCCTTTGGAATTAAAAATCTTTTTTAAATCTTAAGATATTAAGATATTAAGATTTAAATATTTGAAATCTAGGAAGTTGTTGGGTCATATGATAGATCTGAAAAAAAGCCGACATTACAGAGATCATTATCAAACTTTCAAAAAAAGCTTATATTCAAATTTCGTGTTAGAATCCCGTGGTTTGTTGATCCCATCTCAGGATCATGTTTCTACATGAACACATAAATATACACAGAAAATATACACACATACGAAAAATCTCGTCCCCACTCCTAAAACCATAGCTCCTTAGGTTTTGTAACATCTCAAACTAGGATAATTTTATCAAGCCTCGTTTCAAATAATAAAACATAGAAGCCTGCCCTGAGGACGAGGATAGTGAAAGTATTTTACCTAAAAAAATACATGTCGACTGAAAAATTACCTTAAAGTCAAACCTTTTGTATTTTCCTCAGTATTTGTTAAGCAGGCTGCTTCACAAGGTCGACACAATCTTCTAAAATTAAAATTCGCGGCAATTCAATTTGGTGTACGGTGAATTTAAACATTTTAGGGAGCGTTCACATATTACGTAATCAAGTATGGGGGAGGGGGGTCATCAAAATTGCTTACGCTTGATTATGGGAGTGGTGTGATAACATAAGCAAATCAAAAAAAATTAACAGCATATTTTATCATGAGTTTGAAAATATCAACTATCTAAAGCGTTTGTATTCGCCATATTCCATATCTTGCATGTATTTTTTTGGGGAGGGGGGTAAGTAGATGATGACGTAATTTTGGGAGGGGGTCAAACAAATGATTACGACTGATTACATGGGGGAGGGGGGAGTAGATAGGCAAAAATAGGCAAAAAATTGATTACGTAATATGTGAACGCTCCCTTACTGCTCATCATAAAGCAGTGTCCGAAAAAAGTATTTCTGCATTCTATTCTACAAAGAGGACTAATCGTTCGATATACGGAAAATGTATTGTTTTCTATGGTGCCTTTAACGCTAGCGAATCCTTTGGTGAACGGTTGCACTAAGGATGAACTTCCACCTGACCAGAATTTTTTTATATCATTTACGTAAACATTTATTCCATGTGATATTTCCAACAAAGCATGCACTCGAAGATTACTTGTGTGATTTCAGTAAATCAAGTGTTTGGGAAAAGTGAACATAAAAACGTGAACTGTTTTTATTTATTTACGATTATTATTATTATTACTATTAGCTACTATCTAATTAATAAGTATGTTGGGTGGGCGCTCACAGAAGCACTAATGGTGGCAAGAATAGGAAAAACTGTTTTACCATATAGTAACCATATAGTAATACTTGTAGATAACATTCAGTTTCCTGTTCAAAGGGCAAGGATATAGACTATAAAATGCAATTTGGGATGACAAGTCAATGAATAGGGTTTTCTGAGCAATACAACACGAACGAAACACTATCAGATTTATATTGTTTTAGAAAATCCAAATGTACATAAAAGCAGTATACTGCATCAGCCACAAGCAAGAATAATCAACTTTCAACGGTTCTTAAGGCTAGGCTAGTACATTATATTTGAAATAAAAAAAAGTAGATTTAGAGAACTTCCCAATAATCAAGGAACAGCAAAGTTAATATATACAGTCTTACAGAACGACATTTCTTGGACTACATAAATGAAACGCGCATGAGCAAAAAATCATTTTATCGAGCTGTGTAGCTGTTGAAAATAGCTTTCATGCTCATCTTCATATGATAAAATTTTGGCCTCTATAAGAAATAGTCCGGTGTTCTTCTCGTTACATGCGGCTCGCCTCTTCTCGGTGCAGGATCAAATTGTAAAAAGGAATATTTAAGTGCGTCATCTAATTCCATAATGGCAGCTTGATTTCCGCAACGATAGCAATAATTTGGAGCGCTAAATATAGTTACCACATTTCTGTCATGACACCAGTTGTATCCCTAAAAGAAATATTCAAGAGAATGTGAATCACAAAAAGTAATATTCAGGAAATTTCCTGATCTTTTTCCGGAAGTAGCTTCTGTCAAAAGTTTCACCTTCACAGAAATTTTAATGAAAAAAACTGAACCCAAATAAATTCAGAAAAATCATTTTCTAGTTTTCCCAATTTTGAAACTTTCTAGTTCTTTCCAGGAGTCTATTCCATTTACAGGAGTTTTCAGGAGCAGTAGCTACACTGTCAAATAAAGTAAATGGAAATAAAACGTTTGTGAATGAAGCGAAAAAATAAGTACGTACTTCCATGACCAATTGATGAGCTCTCGCGATTAGTGTTAGTCCGTTAGTGTGATTAAACGTTTCAGATATGTCTTGTCCAAATGTATAACCTGCACCACGTGGAGAGATACCCCATCCACCACGATCATCTGGATCACTCCATAAAAGATCACACATGGGTCCCTATTGTCAAAGGTAAAGTTTAACATAAAGCAAGTTTTTTATGTTTGTGGGTGGTCACATTACAATTGAAAGGTTTTAAACTTTTATAGAATTTTTTTGCAAATGACTTCAATTGTTTCAATCACCGTTAATAACTTTATTGGAATGTATTTTATCATTTTTGAATATGTAACTTACCTCGTGCGGTACTTCTTGAAGTCTGTCCAATGCTCTTATATGATCCAGAGTATCGATCGATGGTGACAGTCCTCCATGTAGACAAAATATCTGCATAAAAACATTTTAATATGAAAGTGGTGCTAAAAAATGTCAAATGTTTAACTGCAACAAAAGCTTCTTGACGCAAAAAAAACACACAAAAATACCGGGAACTGGCGTGAATTGCAGAAATTTCGGAAAAATAGAGCTAAATGTCAATTTTATTTTGCTAAATACAAAAAATCTTACAAAGTTGTAACTTGTGATTTGGATGCAGTATATTTTTCACATTAAAGGTATGGCGTCAATAGACAACGTGGCGGTAAAGGTATGGCGTCAATACAAGCAAAAGCCAAACAAAAATTAATATGAATACATTCACACATTTTTTATAAGCAACTACAGGGTGGCCACGGACTTTAAACTTCGTAATTTTGGGAGATTTTAGTAGAATTTACGAGGTTTGGGGTCAAATTTTAGAAAACACTAAAAACGTATAAAAATCGTTCCGTTCTTTGGGTTTTGCTAAAATTTTAGAAGGAAATGAAGTTACTCGTAATCAAGCCTTCCCTTTCATGTCAGAGAAGCTGTTTTATTCGAATTGCAGAAATTATGTATTTATTAATTTATTGGTCCTGTTGCAAGATAAATATATTTGCTCAATTATTTGTCACATAAAACGTAATAACAAAAAGTTCCTATTTGAGCAATGGATGCTAGCTTAAACAATTTTTAGGAGATGTTAGGAGGAATTAATATTTTGTCAAAATTTTAGGTCATTTAGGAGATTTTAGTAGTCTATTTTTTATAAGTTATCTAGGAGATTTTAGGACGTGTGGCCACCCTGAACTAAGGCCCAAAGCCAAGCTGAGCAACTGACCAGGCTTAAAACTTGGCCTGCCCAGTTGCTTAGCAGTTAGGAGCTTCTTTGCAACGTTAAGCCTCAAATCAAAACTTTGCCCTTAGCAACTCAGGCTGAAATGACAAATAAAGTTGCTTCTAAAAAACATGTAAATCAATAAAAAACAACAACATAAGTTCTTGGAAAATGCTCAGCAATAAAAACAAACAGAACACTCACCTGTCCATCAACTAAAGCTGTGAGAGGTAAATAATCAAATAAATCTGTAAAGTATTTCCAAACGTTGGCATTTCCATACTTTCGCAAACATTCGTCGTAAAATCCATAAACCTGCGTAATTTGTCGACTTTCGTGGTTGCCACGTAATATCGTAATTCTTTCTGGATATCTTACCTAAAAAATATGAGATTTTTGTATTGATTTTTAGTTGCATAAAAGTCTTAATTACGTTAACCCTATTTTACCAGAAAAAAAAGTTCATTCCTGCACCACGCTGTAAAAGTGCACTCTCAATTGGATAACGTACTTAGTCCCAAAAGTTTTACACATTTTAAATTTGAGGATTTTTAAGGAGGAGTGGCAACTCTAATATTACTGATGCTATGGCCTTGATTCTTGGGAAACTTCTGGACTGAATACCAAAAAATCAGGTTCACAAAAAGCAATTTTAATCATGTCATTGGAATAAAAAATGATGTCATTTCTGCAAGAAAAAGATAAAGACATGTTTTTGTAGAAATATTGATACACAGTGTAGTTGAACCTGGTACAGATATATGGCATTTAAAGATGCTTGACATATTCACAAAGTGAGGTATGACCTCATTTTGTGAATCATTGTTTCCTGAAATCTGGTATGTAGTACTCACTATCACCATAGCAACACCCTTGTAACCACCTGTTAATCAACACAATACATGTGACAAATATTTATACAAATACAACATCTTACAACACTCATACATGGAGGTCAGTAAAACTCAAAATTAAAAAAATTACTCACTGCAAAATACAATTTAAAAAAATTTTTTATATCACATGCCTTAGCTGAGGTTGGAAAAGTCACAAAATTTCAGCACTTAATCACATGACTTTCAAGTTGTGCATAGTCAAGGAGGTTGTGGGCACTAATATATAGGGTTAGGGTTAATACCTTTAAAGCTACAAGCAGAGTTACAGTCTCCACAGAGTAGTATCCTCTATCCACATAATCTCCCATGAAAAGATAATTTGTGTCTGGAGATTTTCCACCTATCCTGAACAGCTCCATTAAGTCATGGAACTGTCCATGCACATCACCACACACAGTGACAGGACATTTGACATCTTGGACATTTGATTCTTTTGAAAGGATTTCTTTTGCCTAAAAGAAATAAATCCGAAATATGAAAGCTAATTAGTTTCTACTGTAAAAATTACAAAATAAATCAATTTCAATGTTTTTCCTGCATTTCATGTTTTATGTGTCTGGTGAAATAAAACATGTTTATCAACAATGGCATTTTTATAAATTTTACTTTATTTTCACTTCACATTCACAAAATTAGTCCATACAAAATATGGTGTCCCTGAAAATTATTCCACACTGAATATATTTCACTGAAGGAACTGATTTGGTAATTTTCTTCAAAAGGAGTCAAACTCACTTGATCAGACAAAGTATGTTACTGTTTAGTGACTGCCATAAGCATGGAAGTTGTTTAAACTTTAAGGGCAGCAAGGCCTTTGTTTTTCACAGAAAGCCACATTAGACTTGGTTTCTGCAAAGGAAATTTTGTAAGTAGCAAATTATCTTGGCTGGTAAATTTATTTAATGAAAGCTAGAATAATGGTAGCTGGAGAATGCACGAAATATCTAAAACGCTCCAAACTTGGCGTGCTAAGTCGAAGAAAGAAGACTAAAGCTTGAAGAGTTCCTGCTTTGACAGCTATGTATTCTGTATTCTTTACTTCATTTATATCTTTTTCATTTCTTTAAATTGTTGTTTTGTTAGTTTTTAAATTATATATTGTTTTTGTTAATAAATTGTGGAATAAAACAATGCAATATTAACCACAAAAGAGTTTGACTATATTATTCAACTGCAGTGAAGCATTTTCACTGCAGTTGGTTTGCATCTTTATAGAATTTTGTGTATAAAATTGAAAATTTGCATAAATTTTGATACTGAAAATATGTTGGACATTTTTGTTGAAAATGATAAAAAATTTCAAGCATGTTAACACAGATCCGAGAATACACCTTTACGATAATTCAGGAAAACTAACACTCCATCGCAGCTTATTTTGCGATCGGTGGAGGTAAACATGACACTTTTATAAGAGTTTATTAAGGAGAAAACACGTTTTTTCGTGATAACTTTTCTTGCCGCGTTTTGTTTTTAATGAAAAGTACACATAAGTTGTATCTTATTATTATTAATGTTTCCTGAAAATTTGAAAGAAATTGATACGACGGAAGTTAAAAAACTGGAGAAAACACGCTTTCGTCCCTAACAAACTCTCATAAAAACACGATTTTTACCTCCTTTTTTCCGATATTGTAAAACGATGGAGAGTCGTAGGAACGCATGTACAATTGAATTATCGTAAAGGTGTATTGCCTAAATTAGAATTTATACTGAATTTACAGGAAAATTGCAAACAAGTTGGGAATAAGGTAAAATGTAGAATAAAGTATGGCAAATAAAGTGGAATTTAAATTGGCACAAGTCAAAATCACTATTATTGATTTTTTTTTGCAATCCTTTCTTCTGCAGTCATTTCTTCCTTTCAGATGAATTACAAGGGTGCACAGTTTTCAAGTTTATGGCACTTTCCCCTGTTATTTTTTAGGACTTCTGGGCATTCAGTTTTACTGTTAAGTAAAGGCAGGCATAAGCACTATATTAATTAAGCATTTAAATGCTAGGTACGCATTCCCGAAAAACAACATATTACAGGTTCTTTGTTTTTTTGTGAGCCAAGAATGTCCTTAATATCCCAGGTTTTTAATGTATCCTTTGTGTGTAAAAACCTTTGTAGATGGAAAAAAAAATCCTAACAATAGCTTTACCTTATCTGTAAGAGTTTTCACTTGATTTTCTGACAATTGTTTGCATTCATTTAACTGTTCAATCCATTGATCAAGGTCTTTAGTTATACTTTTAGTTTGTTGTTGGTCAGTTTCCATCTTTATTTTTTGTTTTTTTTAATGGTCTTACTCATATATAGCTACAGATAGCCAGCTAAGATATATAACTTATGTAAAACTTTCAGCTAGCGATGCACTGGTCTGGTGGTGCGGCAGATGGTCCCGCCTAGTTGTTTTTTTAGTTAAAGCGGACTACTTGGAGTGGTTTTTAGTACTTTATTACAACCTCTACAGTATATGTGAAGTATACTATACTTTAAGCAGCCTTAGTCAGCCAATGCTTTTGTCGAACTGGATCGAACGATTTTTGTGTCGAGGTTGCGAGTACAACTTTTTTGTAACTCCGCTTGCTTGTCTTGTGTTGTGTAAGCGAAAATTGGCGATCCAATATGGCGTTGGTGTAATCCAAATATGGGAAAAGAGCCTGGTAACTTGGCAAAATTCGAATCTAACGAATCGATAAAATGACCTAAAAAATGCTTAGAATTGCTTAGACTTTCAAATATTAAAATCGCAGGTAAATGTATTTGTATTATGTACAACTATATTTTTTACGATTTTTTCCGTTCACACTGTGGAAAGGTGTTAAGTGTAACACCTAGCTCCAAGGTACGAAATGTTAGGTGCACATCATTTTATGCCAAAACATACGCCGGGCACCAAATGTATGGTGCAATCGAAATTTCAGCTTTTCCAGCAAAAATATTGCAACGGGGAGTTACCGTTTCATACTAATGTTTCCTTCATTGTGTATGTTACGTTTCCTAGAGCTGAAGTAAAAAGGTTTGACATTTGTATTCTCGGTTTATTCTATTGAAATATTGCTTCCAACGAACAACACTTCTTCAGCACGCTGCAGACAGGTAGTTTTTCTCGGCTTTGTTAAAGCACATAATGACAGGAAATCTGTGAATAAAAAATAAGCTTTTTTAAAATTTTGCGAAAAAAAAACTTACAAGAGTATTGATGACAACTGAATTTTAAGAATGTTTAGAAAAGACACAATATTGAGTTTTAACCTTTTGAATACCATGGATGATATAATACATAAAAATATGCATCCTCAGCAACCATGGACCAATATATACGTCCTTTATGAGTATATTTCTTTAATGATTGGTCTTTTAAACAAATATTCTTTGGTCGTTCAAAAGGTACTTCAGGTATTAATTATGCTCCGAAGAAGAGTTGTGAGTATGGTGAGCTAAACATGTGCAAACAATTCTCAAAGTTGCTCTAAAATTTCTTTCAAACATGACTGCCTCATTAACAACATGTGCAAAAAATGGTTCTACAACTGAGCAAGTAATTGAAAATATATTTGCAGATGAAGACTCAGAAAATGTGATAGAATCAGAAACATGAATCAGAAGATGAAGAAGAAGAAGAAGAAACATCTGGCGAAAATGATGAAAATATTCCGGTGCCAGCTCTAGAAGAGCCTCCTGCTAGAGGACGTGGAGCAATCAGGCAAGGTGTTCGAACTAGAGGAGGTAACAGAAATTTACAGAATCAAGCGTGTCTAGTGACTAAAAAAATAAAAATAAAAACTAGAGACAAAATGGAAACGTATACAGATCAGCAACCAAACATTTCAGATTTTATTAGAGAGTCTCAAATAAATGTTGTTCTACCTGAAGCAGCAACCACACTTGATTTTCTAGATCTTCTCCTAGATAATGGGTTTTTTGATATGTCGACATTGCAAACAAACTTATATGCTGCTTAATACTGCAAAATCCATGCAATATTACCAAGGTATTCTACAGCTAGGAATTGGAAAATTGTAACAACTGCTGAGATGAGGGAGTTTATAGCTTTACATCTGCTAACTGGTATTGTAAGAAAACCAGAGATAAGTCAATATTGGAGTACTGATCCTTTGATAAAGTCACCAATATTCAACGAAGTAATGTCAACAAATCAATTTCAAGCCATTCTCAAGTTCCTTAATTTGGCTGACAATTGGAATTATGATTCAAATGATCCCAACCGAGACAGACTCTTCAAGGTTTGGCCAGTGATTGATTACTAATTGATTACTACTAGTTCAAAGCGGTATACACTCCTCAGAAGAATGTTTCTATCCATGAAGCGCACTTGTCAAATAAGCGCCCCAGAGTTAGAGAAAAAATTTAAAATAAGCGCCCCTGCTCTAATAAGCGCCCCCTCCCCCACCCTTGAGAAAAGGGGGCGCTTATCCGGCACAAAAAACAACGATTTTTACTATGACTATTACTAACGATGATGAAGATGAAGATGAAAATATTGGAATTTCATTTTAAAGATACATTATTACTATTGTATTTCTTTCTTTTTTGTTTGTATTTCTATTTTTTATTCTTAAAAATTGTGAGAATGAAGTTTAAAAAATTTGCTTTTCTGATAAAAATTTAATAAGTGCCCTACTGAAAAAGCTAAATAAGCGCCCCTGTCCAGATAATTTTTTTAAATAAGCGCCCTGGGCGCTTAATCCGCCATTTACAGTATGTAAAAACGACTGGGGAAAAGTGGTGCTGTTGTACCAAAGCTGATGGCCAGCCTTTATGGAAGGAGTTGTATGTAGATAACTGGTTACCAGGGAAGAGTTATTCTGCCACCTTAAAGAAAATGGAACAGTAGCATGTGGAACTGCCATGGGTTATCGAGTCTATAAAAAGAGAACCACTGGAAAAGGGCCAGCATACTTTTCGTAGTGATGGTGCAACTCAGGGACAAGAAAGAAATATATTTTTTGTCCACAATACATAAAGCTACTGTTGCTCTGACTGGAAAAACAGCGAGAGATGATGCTGGACAACTAAAGTTGCCTTTCACTTTATTAAGGAAGCAGTTCTGAATGCATTTATCTTATACAACAAAACCAATCCTGGAACAACTTGTTTCTTGCAATTTAAATTGAATATCATTAAACAAACCATCGATCAAGCAAGAGCAATTGTTCCAGAATTTAGTCTCCCCACCATTGACAGGCTTTCTTACAGCTAATCCCACAAGTGAGAAGAAGACCAGCCCACGTGGTTCACACAAAAAGGGTATTCGAAAAGAAAGTTGGTACCACTGTCCAGCTCCTTGTTTTGAGAATTTCTATACTACTACATATTTGAACAAACAACAAATATCAAAGAAACATTATTGATCAAAGAAACATTTAATTTTTTAGCTTTTTGTTATAAAAAACTGTTTTACCAAATTTGCTGTTTTTCTGAAAATGCCCTTGGTTGCTTACATATAATTTACGCTGGTTGCGAGAATGTAATATAGTGGTCGCACAACATTTTCTTGTTGGACGTATATATATACCATGGTCGTTACTCTGAAACCGTCTGGGCATTCAAAAAGTTTTTAAACATTGAAGTGAACATATTCATCAAAAACATCAAAATCCAATGGCATAAAAGTTGCTTTAAAAATGCTGTTTTTGAAAATATTTCAAAAGCATTTTGTTATTTATCATGAAGTTTTTACAAACGTAAGTTTCGTATCCTTTTACAACCATGATGTCAGGTAAATATATAAGGATTTTTTTTTTCTTTTAATATTATTATTTTCTCATTTTTGTTGACCTGGTTTTTATTTTACCATGCAAACTTTTACATTCTTATATTGTCATTCCTATATATTGATATATAGACACCATATGCGATGTAATTAGATATTGGAAAATATTGAAAGTGGGAAAAATCTTTAATAAAATTATTATCCTAATTTTTACAACTTTCACAGAATACTACCTTGTTATATATATATATATATGTATGTATTTTTTTATTAGGGATTAATACCCTTGTTGGACTCTATTATTATATTTCTGATAGTTTTTAATACGATTTTCGTCTATATAAATTAAAGGAAGTATTAAGTAGGAAAGTACATAGTAACTAATGTGTTTTAAGTAATGTGTCTTTTTAGAGAAGAGAGTTTAAATTGGTAAAATTTTGTTTTAGCCACGTTAATTCTCCTTGAAAAAGTTATATTGCATTTTTGAGCCTGACCTCTTGTGAAAAAAAATTGTGAAATAAATGCAAGATTGTTTAAGGTTCGCAAAACTAAGGTCCGGTTTATATTGATATATACTGTAACTGTTGCCTTGTCTAATTTTTCCATATTTGGTCATATGCAATGTCCATGTGTTTAGAGTGTACCTCATTATATCTTTCTGTGGTGCAAGATATAATTCCTTACAATTTCTGATTATTTTATCAAAATAGTTATCCACATCTGATATTTTGAATTGTCTTAAATTATCTTTCTATATATGTGTAAAATTAGGTTTTTTTTATTTGGCTATACTTTCCAGAAAAAGGCATACCATATTTCCAGCCAGAGAAATAAAGAGCACATTTGAGCTGTGTATATTTTATCACAATTTTGTGTTTTTTTTGTGATATAGTTCTTCTAAATAAGACAAAAATGGCTTATCCTCCTGGCGGTGGTTATGGTTTTCCACAAGGTGGTGGTGGAGTAAGTTGTTTATAAGTCTCTTTGAATTTAGTTCATTTAAATATATGTATGTTAATTACTTTTTTTTTTTACTAATAATATGTGTGAATTTAGTTTGTTTTTCACATTGCAAAAAACTTTTAATAATTATTTTAGTACCCACCTCCAGATATGGGATATCCACCTGCAGGTGGATACCCTGCTGCACCTGTTGCATACCCACCAGGAGTGGGTGGTTATCCTCCTCAACCAGGATACCCTCAACCAGGATATGGTGCTCCACCAGCCCAACCTTACTCAGGTTTGTTTAATTTAGATTCTCCCAATTTACTCATCACTTAACATTGTGACGAATGTTGTTGTTCATAATAACTTTTTCTACATATCAATTTTACATCTTGGTTATTTATGAGAAACTGATAGAGAGAATGCTCATATCTATGTTTAGGTGGTCCACCACCTGCTCAGCCGTATGGATATGGACCTCCTGGAGGTCAGCCAGGATACCAACAACCGCAACCATATGGTGGTTACCAGCCTCAACCAGGTTATGGACAACAGCCACCACAACCACAAGCAGGTTATGGGCAGCCTCCAGCACAGGGCTATAACCAACAACCACCTCAACAAGGGTATGGGCAACAACCCCCTCAACAAGGATATGGGCAACAACCCCCTCAACAGGGATATGGGCAACAACCCCCTCAACAAGGATATGGCCAACAACCACCGCAACCTGTTCAACACCAGCCAGCTCCTGCTAAACAAGTAGCACCAGCACGACCTCCACCAGCAACAGCTCAACCAGTAGCAGCAGCGCAACCAGTAGCTCCTAGCAGACCAGCCGCACAGGTTCTAAACGTTCTTTTTTGTGTTTGACCTAATGCCCACACGGCTTTATTAGATTCTAATAATATATAAATATAATCAATGTTATATTTTTTATTTTTAGCCTCCAACTACTCAAATGGCTAACATGAGTGTTGGAAGAAAGGTACTGTTGAATTCTTGCATACGATTTACAGCAATACGTATAATAATTTGTAAATATGTGTTTATTTAGGGTGGTACTATCAAACCAATTTCACCATTTGATGCTGAAGCAGACTGTGAACTTCTCAGAAAGGCAATGAGAGGTGCAGGTGAGGCTTGCCTAAATGAGATGCTATTGTGGATAATTGACCATATATGTTTGGCCTTTGAGAGTTGAAGAAGTAACCATTTTAAACACAACCAAATTTTCTTACATAGGCACTGATGAAGCAGCTTTAATCAACATCATCGCGCAACGATGCAATCGCCAGAGAGTGGAAATCAGATTGAGATATAAAACTATGTTTGGAAAGGTGGGGAAATAACCTTAATGTGAAGTCTCAAAACAAATAACTCTTTAAAAAAGTTAAAAAAAGGATGTATATTTTTTAATTTATGTTTGGTGGCTTATGTAATTATTTTTGATCACTTTGTTTTAGGATTTGATGAACGACTTGAAATCAGAGCTCAGTGGCAATTTAGAAGAATGTTTGTTGGCTATGTTGGAACCATCTGTACTGTTTGATGCGAAGTGCTTAAGAAGAGCAATGCGGGTAACTATTTTTATGTATACAGAATTTATTTTAATGGAACGTTTAAAATTTTGGTGAAGCTTTTATTTTTGCACCCATTTTTTTTAAATGTTCTAATCAGATTAAGTCGTTTGAATTTGTGTCGTAAAAATGCACTGCGACGGTTCGTGCATCGGACAAAGATTTATATAGAGGTTGAGTAATTTGATGGGATGATTTTAATTTTAATTTTTGTTAATATTTCCGGTTTTATTTATTCCCTGGTTGTTTACCGAGACTAAGGCATTGTCATAACAAAAAACTTGTTATTTAAACGTAATTACTTTTTAGCCTATTTGTAAAAAGTGTCCCATTACCCAATTATTGTATTTGCTCTTTTTCTCTCCTGATGCACGTCATGTCTTGTTTTTAGGGTGCTGGCACTGATGAAGAGACTCTTATTGATATATTATGCTCTCGTACGAATGCTGTAAGTAATATAAAATATCGATATTGCGTTATATAAAGAACTTAACGTAGATTAAATTTCGAGTTTCCTCAACTTGGGACAGCGGCTGTCCATTAATAGCTACTCAAAATCTTTGGGAAAGAATGTTGAATATGTTGCTCCCCTGTGGTAGCTGTAGGGTGTATTGTGGTTTCTGTGCGTTAGACCATAAATTGTTGCGTTAGTAAAAAAAGTTTAGCACTCGGGGTTTTCTTGTTTTTTAGCAAATTCGTGAAATCAAGCAAGAATATGCCACCTGTAAGTACCGTTTGTTAACATCTCCTTCTTTTAAAGATTGCTTTCATTCTTATTTTTACCTTTGTTACCTTTAGATTACAAGAGAGATTTAGAGAAGGATTGTGTTAGCGAGACAAGTGGTCATTTTAAACGATTGTTGGTCTCCATGTGCCAGGTACATGAAGCATTATGTGGCTGCATCTATGCTTTTGAGTTGTTTATCTGCTTTTGACTGTTTTTTTTAACATTTACTATTTGTATTATAGGCTAACCGTGATGAAACTGACACAGTTGATATTGCGAAAGCTGCGAAGGAAGCGCAAGATTTATATAAGGCATGAAACCCTATTTTATGTTGATGTTTTTTTTTTCGTTTTTTTTCTTATTGTTATTATTGTTGTTATTGGTGGCTTCTTCTACTGACGATTTAAATTCTTTAGGCCGGTGAAAAGAAATGGGGCACTGACGAGTCTCGTTTCAACGTTGTTTTAGCATCTCGCAATTTCCATCAGTTGAATGCAACATTTTCTGAATACGTAAAGGTATTGATGGCTATTTTGTTTACCTTATCTCGTTAGAACGAATTGTTTCTTTAGCCTTTTTAACCCCATTTCTATTCTTAATTTCCCTTTTCGTCACCCACAGGTCACCAAAACGTAATTCTGTTGTTATTTAGCAATGTGTATAGCTACATGTTCTGCTTTAAGGTCTCGCAACGTGATCTCTTGAACAGTATCGACAGAGAGATGTCTGGTGATTTGAAAGCTGGCTTTAAATGCATTGGTAAATTATTTCTAATGACTCCCCATATTTTAGCTATATTATAACTTTTATTTTAAGGCACGAATTATTGTTTCCCATAATTTTTGTTTGCATGTTCTATTTTTTCTTATAGTACAATGTGCTCGCAATCCTTGTGAATATTTTGCTGATCGATTGTGGAAATCAATGAAGGGGGCAGGGACGAATGATAGCTTGCTTATTCGAATCATTGTGTCGAGATCAGAGGTAACTTTTAAATGTACCCGTACAAAGAACTCTGCAAACGTTTTCTTTCAACATAATATCGAACGATGAAACAGCGTTATCAGATATCTAAAGGTACATAAAGTTTTAAATGAATTTTAACCACGTCTTATTTTTAGATTGATCTTGCTGACATTAAAACTGAGTTCTTGCGAAAGTACCACAAAACAGTGTACAAGATGATTCAAGGAGATTGTAGTGGCGACTACAAAAAATTGCTTTTAAATTTGGTTGGCGCAGACATATAATCGATAAAGAAACCATGTTTTTTAATTCTCTGTTCTGTGTGTTCTACTAATTTGTGAATCTTATTTGAGTTTTTAGCCAAAACCAAAAGGAAATACGTAACACATGCAAGGGAATATTGCATATTCACATTCTATTGTCAAGACTACCGTCCAATGGTTTGAGCTCATGTCATGTTTTTTTTTTTCATCTTATTAATTTTGTCTATTTTCGTACTAATTTGTTTGTTTATATTAATTTCTTTTTACATACGATAATGGTCTCAATAAGGAATAATATTGACGGAAATGTATTAGTTTTGTATTTTTGTCTGTGTAAAGCGAATTGAGTAAAATTAGGGCAAAGCTCAGGACATTGTGTTAGAACTCTTAATATTTTCCCTTGCCCAAGTAAGATTTTTAAATGGTAATGTGACAAATCAAGTTAAGAGTGACAGTACTGCAATAAAAACTATGCCTGTTGAACTTCTTAGAGGAAAGCTCTAATGGAAGGTCGGCGCGTATGAAAACAATTCGGGATATTTTGCCTAAATTTGAAGCATAAAAGGGATGGGAGAAACACATTCTTGTGTGAGTAATGCTTTGATGGATTTTGATGAAGAGAAATATGCCAGTGAACCCCTAAAATAGAGCACATGCTGTGCGCGGCGGTAAAAGGTCGATAGCAACAGGCGCAGTATAAATATCTTGTTAATCGAAAGTGGGCTTTTGTTTCTTGCAGATGATACCGTTCATCATAGTTGGACTATGCTAATGATAAGGGAGAAATAACGAATTTTCATTTTCTGCAACAATGCACCTTTTTTTACGTACTCAAATATGAATACATCATAGATTTTCTTCAGGAAAAAAATAATTTACAGGTGGGAATAACCACAATTAACTATTTTGTCGTCACACTGTTGTTATTTTTAAAGGTTATTGATTTCGTAACAGGAACGATTCTAATCTGATTAGGTTGGATATTATTTCATGAGATTTCAGGTCTTCTTTTAAAGGCTTCTTTTTTCTGGAAGTTTGATTTCAGCATTAACTAAAGCCTCGTGTGCTTCTAAAAAAGAAAATCATTGAATTGGGTTTGAATGTTTTTCAGTGAAATGAACCTATTATTAGGAGATAAAAATGTTGATATTTTCCTTACCATCTACGGCTCTGTTGGCAGCTATAAAGAAAAAATTAAAATTAAAAAGTTTTTTTAGAATTGTACAAATTAATTTTATTCTCCCTGATAAGATTTTTAGTCCGTTCAAAAGAATGAAAAGTAGGAATATGATGATGATATTGATCAATGATATGCTGTTACATTTTCAAATCAGTATGTCTGTCAGGAAAGTCAGGTAAAGTTAGCAAATATCAGGAAATTTCGAAAATCCAAGAAATTAGCAGTTTTTCTATCATATGTCGAACTATTTTTCACAGTTTCTATCAATATTTTTAGGGTACCGCTTATGAAATTTTGGGCCCATAATAACTGGAAGATGAGGGAAACGTCAGGAACATTATAGACAACAAGTAAAATCAGGAAAATAAGGCGTTAACATTAAGTATGAACAGAGTACATAGTATCCACCTACCTTCAATATATTCTCCCTGTTTGTCAGTTCTGTTTGGAATTACCGATTTTCTAGTACCAGCTAAAAATAAAAGGTTACTCAAGCCTTAATCAAACTTTCTTGCTCTTTTTTAATTCTTTTTATCAGACAACAGCTATAAAATATTGTTTCAAATATTCTGTACTTACTGTCATCGCCTGAACCATTTTCACTGTCTTCTCCTGAAGGGAAGTCACCTTTTTTAGCACCTAAAAACAATATACAGTCCAGTAAAATTTGCCTTGACTTAATTACGAAATTTTAGGCTGAAATGGCACTGAACCAGGTAATTCAAATTCACAATCCGTATTGCCAAAAAATCGAATTAACCTTCACAATGCTACTGCATTATCGTTTGCTTGACGTTAAATTTTTTTGGTAATAATAGGCAAGGAGGTTTGGAGAGATTCGGTTGAATTTGCTGAGATCCCTGCAAGACACGATGAATTTTCCCATGCAAACGCATCCTGCCCATGTGCCCAAGTAATTAATTTCTTTTCTTTTATTAGGAATATGAAAATAATATTTTTGTTCTGCATTTGTTTAACGTTGTTCATTGTACAAAGCCAGTCCGCCTAGCCGAGGTTATTTTTCGCATACACACAAATTGGCGAGTGAACCAGATACACGTTTTTTATAAGCGGCTCAAAATATACTTAGGTTTAATGGCAAAAAAGATTTATTGAAATATGCTTATGAAAAACGCATGATCAGGCTCAAAATATGCTTAGGTTTAATGGCAAAAAAGATTTATTGAAATATGCTTATGAAAAACGCATGATCAGGCTCAAAATATGCTTAGGTTTAATGGCAAAAAAGATTTATTGAAATATGCTTATGAAAAACGCATGATCAGGCTCAAAATATGCTTAGGTTTAATGGCAAAAAAGATTTATTGAAATATGCTTATGAAAAACGCATGATCAGGCTCAAAATATGCTCATTTTAAAATAAAAAAATTGCATTTTAATTTTGAACATCAGTAATTAAAAATTTAAATCTAACTACATGCTAGTTAATTCAGACATAAGAATAAAAAGACAAACATAAAAACGCCACAACATTTTCTAAGGCTTTACATAATGCTTAGCATATGCTTAAAAAATTACCAAATTTTAGCCTAGGGATGCTTATAAGTGTCATGCAGGTTATAAAATTGAAAGGAGGAAAAGTTAGTGCAAATTACTTGTTTGTGTAATTCTGGCTTCGTTGATTGGTGGAACAACTTCAGGGTAGCCTACTGCTGCCAAGTTATCTAACGCTTTTTCCGCTGCTACAAAAAAGAAGAAAAAAACATGAAAAGAAAGTCTTATGATTAATTAAAGACAAAAAAGGAAGAACTTTTGCAAAGAAGGAGATCAAGGTGTTGGAACACATACCATTAACAGCTTCGGTTGCCGCTAAAATTAAATTTATAATAATATAAATATATGAATATATAAGTACTGGACATTGGACCACGAGTTAGAAATTAACTCACAGACCTACCTTGAGTATATTTTTTAGCTAAACCAGTGTCTTTTTCTCCTTTTTCTAATGGTTGGTAGTTGGGTTCAGGAAGAGAACCAAATCCCCCTAATTCTGCTGCTTTTGCTAGAAAGAAAGAAAAACATATTTGATTTCTGCTATTACCTATATTTTTTGATGATTTATTCTCAGTTGCATTAAATAACAACTTACATAGTGCGTGGTGGGCAGCTGAAAATAAATAAAATCTAAACTTAATACAATAAGGAAAACAACGTAATGTCAAAGTTAGTCAGATTATGAGAGTTCCAAACTCTGGAAAAACCAGAACATTAAAATAAATGTGATAAAGGGATTATTATTTTTAAAATGTTGATACTGCACGTACCTGCTACAGCATCACTGGCAGCTAAAAAATACATTAAAAATATATTCATTAGATGAAATTTTTCTTGGTTGATTAATTAAATATTTTTGGAAACGATAAATACCTTTTAAGTATTTCATACCACTTGTTTCAGCACCACTAGTTTTACCTAAACAAAACAAGTTAGATGTGAGGTGGAAGTTTTAAGATTTGTATTGCCTTAAACAAATGAATCGTTTTTTAAATTGAATTTAAAAAAATATTTACCTTTATCAGCGGCTTTGGCTTTGCCATCTTCTAATGACTCTGCGTCAACTATAGATAAATATATCATAAAATGAAATTTAACTAAAACTGATGTACTAATTAGCTTTGTTCATGTTTTGTTTAGGCGTATAGTTAGCTAAACTCTTTTTTTTATAAGAACTAGTAAAACTTGGCAATTTAAATACATAGATTTTCTATTTTTTATCAAAAAGCAGTTGTAGTAACTACTTATATCAGGAAAGAAGCGTTGATTGCTTCTTAGTATGCTCTAAATTTGCGGTTAGTACTCTGATAAGAAAGAACAGACAAATTCACTATTAATAATTCCAATATTTATCTTTTGATCTTAAAATTTTTATCATTGCCTAAAACTGCAATTGGAATGAGCTTTTTCGCTTCAGAGTTCATCAGGTGAGTGGATTTTAATTTCAAGAAAAATTTTGCAAAAAAATCTGTCTTACCTACTGCTTCTGCTGCCACTAAAATAATAAAAAAAAAAAAATAATATAATTTTCTGCATCACCAAAGTGATATTAAAGAAGAAAGGGAAAAAAAAGCTGAAAGAGAATTCAGATCTTACCATCAATAGCGGCATTGGCAGCTAAAAGAAAGAACAGAAAAATCAATATTTTTCATTTGCTCTTTGAAACCGCCCGAAGCTGTCGTGAAAGTATAGTTGCTGTCTTTTGTGCGTGTGTGTGATAGATGTATGTTTTTTTATACAAGTCAGTGCATCCATGGATGTCATTAGCGTATAATATGTAGTTTTTTGTCTTGTACGTGCGTACATGGGTGTTATTGAAAAGGCAGTGTAGGATTAAAATGCTATCTCACCTTTGCACACGTCATCAAATATGGCAGCGCAAACTAATATCTCCATGATCAGCTTCGAGAGGTTCCAATGATGAAATATCACACAGACAGAATTGTCGCTTATTATATTTATTCTCGCTTACTAACAATTTCTTGGTCTCGCTTATTGAAAACAAAAAGGTATTGTAAACAAATAAATAATTTATTTTCTTAATAAAAAATTATACACTATAATATTATTGTTGATTGTTTACAAAGAGTTCTTATTGTTTATTACTTGAGAGATATTTCTTGGCGTCAGAATCATTTTGAGCATTGGCAGGAGCTAAAAAAGAAAGAAGTAATGTTCACTATAATATCAATAACAAATATTGATAGGAGATTACCTGTATGCCTAAAGCAATTTATAATTTGAGACATGGCTAAAGAAGGGAAAAA
>JASGCC010004290.1:0-20464 GCA_030067915.1 Hydractinia echinata | reverse complement strand
CCAGCAATCATGTCAAATTAAGAAGAATGTTATTTCTTGGAGTCCAATTGTCTCATTTATCACATCTATAAGGTAAAAGTTCAAAATCAGTTCAATTAAGTCCCACAGTCAATCGTTTCACTGTTAAAAGCGATGCAACCTAGTAATATCAGAAAAATATCGCTAAATACATGTTGGTACGAATATGTGACGCAACCGTTGTAACTCAAACGGATGATACCGTTAGAAAGTCAATGAAATGTAGTTTTTGAAACTGTCTCTATTTCTTCAGCGCGCGCTAACGGCTAGGATTGGTCCCAGAGTAAAAAATGACTTATTTATCTAAATTTTAAATAAAGCGCTACCACAGCGCCCAGTGTAATTGCTGAGTTCCAGCAATCATGTCAAATTAAGAAGAATGTTATTTCTTGGAGTCCAATTGTCTCATTTATCACATCTATAAGGTAAAGTTCAAAATCAGTTCAATTAAGTCCCACAGTCAATCGTTTCACTGTTAAAAGCGATGCAACCTAGTAATATCAGAAAAATATCGCTAAATACATGTTGGTACGAATATGTGACGCAACCGTTGTAACTCAAACGGATTGATTCCGTTAGAAAGTCAATGAAATGTAGTTTTTGAAACTGTCTCTATTTCTTCAGCGCGCGCTAACGGCTAGGATTGGTCCCACAGTAAAAAATGACTTATTTATCTAAATTTTAAATAAAGCGCTACCACAGCGCCCAGTGTAATTGCTGAGTTCCAGCAATCATGTCAAATTAAGAAGAATGTTATTTCTTGGAGTCCAATTGTCTCATTTATCACATTTATAAGGTCAAAGTCCAGTGCAATTAAGTCCCACTGTCAATCGTTTCACTGTTAGAAGCGATGCAACCTAGTAATATCAGAAAAATATCGCTAAATATATGTTGGTACGAATATGTGACGCAACCGTTGTAACTCAAACGGACTGATACCGTTAGAAAGTCAATGAAATGTAGTTTTTGAAACTGTCTCTATTTCTTCAGCGCGCTAACGGCTAGGATTGTCCCACAGTAAAAAATGACTTATTTATCTAAATTTTAAATAAAGCGCTACCACAGCGCCCAGTGTAATCGCTGAGTTCCAGCAATCATGTCAAATTAAGAAGAATGTTATTTCTTGGAGTCCAATTGTCTCATTTATCACATCTATAAGGTAAAAGTTCAAAATCAGTTCAATTAAGTCCCACAGTCAATCGTTTCACTGTTAAAAGCGATGCAACCTAGTAATATCAGAAAAATATCGCTAAATACATGTTGGTACGAATATGTGACGCAACCGTTGTAACTCAAACGGATTGATTCCGTTAGAAAGTCAATGAAATGTAGTTTTTGAAACTCTCTATTTCTTCAGCGCGCGCTAACGGCTAGGATTGTCCCAGAGTAAAAAATGACTTATTTATCTAAATTTCTAAATAAAGCGCTACTACAGCGCACAGTGTAATTGCTGAGTTCCAGCAATCATGTCAAATTAAGAAGAATGTTATTTCTTGGAGTCCAATTGTCTCATTTATCACATTTATAAGGTCAAAGTCCAGTGCAATTAAGTCCCACTGTCAATCGTTTCACTGTTAAAAGCGATGCAACCTAGTAATATCAGAAAATATCGCTAAATACATGTTGGTACGAATATGTGACGCAACCGTTGTAACTCAAACGGATGATACCGTTAGAAAGTCAATGAAATGTAGTTTTTGAAACTGTCTCTATTTCTTCAACGCGCGCTAACGGCTAGGATTGGTCCCACAGTAAAAAATGACTTATTTATCTAAATTTTTAAATAAAGCGCTACCACAGCGCCCAGTGTAATCGCTGAGTTCCAGCAATCATGTCAAATTAAGAAGAATGTTATTTCTTGGAGTCCAATTGTCTCATTTATCACATCTATAAGGTAAAGTTCAAAATCAGTTCAATTAAGTCCCACAGTCAATCGTTTCACTGTTAAAAGCGATGCAACCTAGTAATATCAGAAAAATATCGCTAAATACATGTTGTACGAATATGTACGCAACCGTTGTAACTCAAACGGATTGATTCCGTTAGAAAGTCAATGAAATGTAGTTTTTGAAACTGTCTCTATTTCTTCAGCCGCGCTAACGGCTAGGATTGTCCCACAGTAAAAAATGACTTATTTATCTAAATTTTTAAATAAAGCGCTACCACAGCGCCAGTGTAATTGCTGAGTTCCAGCAATCATGTCAAATTAAGAAGAATGTTATTTCTTGGAGTCCAATTGTCTCATTTATCACATTTATAAGGTCAAAGTCCAGTTCAATTAAGTCCCACAGTCAATCGTTTCACTGTTAAAAGCGATGCAACCTAGTAATATCAGAAAATATCGCTAAATACATGTTGGTACGAATATGTGACGCAACCGTTGTAACTCAAACGGACTGATACCGTTAGAAAGTCAATGAAATGTAGTTTTTGAAACTGTCTCTATTTCTTCAACGCGCGCTAACGGCTAGGATTGCCCACAGTAAAAAATGACTTATTTATCTAAATTTTTAAATAAAGCGCTACCACAGCGCCCAGTGTAATCGCTGAGTTCCAGCAATCATGTCAAATTAAGAAGAATGTTATTTCTTGGAGTCCAATTGTCTCATTTATCACATCTATAAGGCAAAGTTCAAAATCAGTTTAATTAAGTCTCACAGTCACTTGTTTCACTGTTAAAAGCGATGCAACCTAGTAATATCAGAAAAATATCGCTAAATACATGTTGGTACGAATATGTGACGCAACCGTTGTAACTCAAACGGATTGATACCGTTAGAAAGTCAATGAAATGTAGTTTTTGAAACTGTCTCTATTTCTTCAGCGCGCGCTAACGGCTAGGATTGTCCCAGAGTAAAAAATGACTTATTTATCTAAATTTTTAAATAAAGCGCTACCACAGCGCCCAGTGTAATTGCTGAGTTCCAGCAATCATGTCAAATTAAGAAGAATGTTATTTCTTGGAGTCCAATTGTCTCATTTATCACATCTATAAGGTAAAAGTTCAAAATCAGTTCAATTAAGTCCCACAGTCAATCGTTTCACTGTTAAAAGCGATGCAACCTAGTAATATCAGAAAAATATCGCTAAATACATGTTGGTACGAATATGTGACGCAACCGTTGTAACTCAAACGGATTGATACCGTTAGAAAGTCAATGAAATGTAGTTTTTGAAACTGTCTCTATTTCTTCAGCGCGCGCTAACGGCTAGGATTGGTCCCACAGTAAAAAATGACTTATTTATCTAAATTTTTAAATAAAGCGCTACCACAGCGCCCAGTGTAATCGCTGAGTTCCAGCAATCATGTCAAATTAAGAAGAATGTTATTTCTTGGAGTCCAATTGTCTCATTTATCATCTATAAGGTAAAAGTTCAAAATCAGTTCAATTAAGTCCCACAGTCAATCGTTTCACTGTTAAAAGCGATGCAACCTAGTAATATCAGAAAATATCGCTAAATACATGTTGGTACGAATATGTGACGCAACCGTTGTAACTCAAACGGATGATACCGTTAGAAAGTCAATGAAATGTAGTTTTTGAAACTGTCTCTATTTCTTCAGCGCGCGCTAACGGCTAGGATTGCTCCCACAGTAAAAAATGACTTATTTATCTAAATTTTTAAATAAAGCGCTACCACAGCGCCCAGTGTAATCGCTGAGTTCCAGCAATCATGTCAAATTAAGAAGAATGTTATTTCTTGGAGTCCAATTGTCTCATTTATCACATCTATAAGGTAAAAGTTCAAAATCAGTTCAATTAAGTCCCACAGTCAATCGTTTCACTGTTAAAAGCGATGCAACCTAGTAATATCAGAAAAATATCGCTAAATACATGTTGTACGAATATGTGACGCAACCGTTGTAACTCAAACGGATTGATACCGTTAGAAAGTCAATGAAATGTAGTTTTTGAAACTGTCTCTATTTCTTCAGCGCGCGCTAACGGCTAGGATTGTCCCACAGTAAAAAATGACTTATTTATCTAAATTTTAAATAAAGCGCTACCACAGCGCCCAGTGTAATTGCTGAGTTCCAGCAATCATGTCAAATTAAGAAGAATGTTATTTCTTGGAGTCCAATTGTCTCATTTATCACATTATAAGGTAAAGTTCAAAATCAGTTCAATTAAGTCCCACAGTCAATCGTTTCACTGTTAAAAGCGATGCAACCTAGTAATATCAGAAAAATATCGCTAAATACATGTGTACGAATATGTGACGCAACCGTTGTAACTCAAACGGATGATACGTTAGAAAGTCAATGAAATGTAGTTTTTGAAACTGTCTCTATTTCTTCAGCGCGCTAACGGCTAGGATTAGTCCACAGAAAAAATGACTTATTTATCTAAATTTTAAATAAAGCGCTACCACAGCGCCCAGTGTAATCGCTGAGTTCCAGCAATCATGTCAAATTAAGAAGAATGTTATTTCTTGGAGTCCAATTGTCTCATTTATCACATCTATAAGGTCAAAAGTTCCAGTTCAATTAAGTCCCACAGTCAATCGTTTCACTGTTAAAAGCGATGCAACCTAGTAATATCAGAAAATATCGCTAAATACATGTTGGTACGAATATGTGACGCAACCGTTGTAACTCAAACGGACTGATACCGTTAGAAAGTCAATGAAATGTAGTTTTTGAAACTGTCTCTATTTCTTCACGCGCGCTAACGGCTAGGATTGTCCCACAGTAAAAAATGACTTATTTATCTAAATTTTTAAATAAAGCGCTACCACAGCGCCAGTGTAATCGCTGAGTTCCAGCAATCATGTCAAATTAAGAAGAATGTTATTTCTTGGAGTCCAATTGTCTCATTTATCACATCTATAAGGTAAAAGTTCAAAATCAGTTCAATTAAGTCCCACAGTCAATCGTTTCACTGTTAAAAGCGATGCAACCTAGTAATATCAGAAAAATATCGCTAAATACATGTTGGTACGAATATGTGACGCAACCGTTGTAACTCAAACGGATTGATACCGTTAGAAAGTCAATGAAATGTAGTTTTTGAAACTGTCTCTATTTCTTCAGCGCGCGCTAACGGCTAGGATTGGTCCCACAGTAAAAAATGACTTATTTATCTAAATTTTAAATAAAGCGCTACCACAGCGCCAGTGTAATTGCTGAGTTCCAGCAATCATGTCAAATTAAGAAGAATGTTATTTCTTGGAGTCCAATTGTCTCATTTATCACATCTATAAGGTAAAAGTTCAAAATCAGTTCAATTAAGTCCCACAGTCAATCGTTTCACTGTTAAAAGCGATGCAACCTAGTAATATCAGAAAATATCGCTAAATACATGTTGGTACGAATATGTGACGCAACCGTTGTAACTCAAACGGATTGATACCGTTAGAAAGTCAATGAAATGTAGTTTTTGAAACTGTCTCTATTTCTTCAGCGCGCGCTAACGGCTAGGATTGGTCCCACAGTAAAAAATGACTTATTTATCTAAATTTTTAAATAAAGCGCTACCACAGCGCCCAGTGTAATTGCTGAGTTCCAGCAATCATGTCAAATTAAGAAGAATGTTATTTCTTGGAGTCCAATTGTCTCATTTATCACATCTATAAGGTAAAAGTTCAAAATCAGTTCAATTAAGTCCCACAGTCAATCGTTTCACTGTTAAAAGCGATGCAACCTAGTAATATCAGAAATATATCGCTAAATATATGTTGGTACGAATATGTGACGCAACCGTTGTAACTCAAACGGACTGATACCGTTAGAAAGTCAATGAAATGTAGTTTTTGAAACTGTCTCTATTTCTTCAACGCGCGCTAACGGCTAGGATTGCTCCCACAGTAAAAAATGACTTATTTATCTAAATTTTTAAATAAAGCGCTACCACAGCGCCCAGTGTAATCGCTGAGTTCCAGCAATCATGTCAAATTAAGAAGAATGTTATTTCTTGGAGTCCAATTGTCTCATTTATCACATCTATAAGGTAAAAGTTCAAAATCAGTTCAATTAAGTCCCACAGTCAATCGTTTCACTGTTAAAAGCGATGCAACCTAGTAATATCAGAAAAATATCGCTAAATACATGTTAGTACGAATATGTAACGCAACCGTTGTAACTCAAACGGATTGATTCCGTTAGAAAGTCAATGAAATGTAGTTTTTGAAACTCTCTCTATTTCTTCAGCGCGCGCTAACGGCTAGGATTAGTCCCAGAGTAAAAAATGACTTATTTATCTAAATTTCTAAATAAAGCGCTACCACAGCGCACAGTGTAATTGCTGAGTTCCAGCAATCATGTCAAATTAAGAAGAATGTTATTTCTTGGAGTCCAATTGTCTCATTTATCACATCTATAAGGTAAAAGTTCAAAATCAGTTCAATTAAGTCCCACAGTCAATCGTTTCACTGTTAAAAGCGATGCAACCTAGTAATATCAGAAAAATATCGCTAAATACATGTTGGTACGAATATGTGACGCAACCGTTGTAACTCAAACGGATTGATACTGTTAGAAAATCAATGAAATGTAGTTTTTGAAACTGTCTCTATTTCTTCAGTGCCCGCTAACGGCTAGGATTGGTCCCACAGTAAAAAATGACTTATTTATCTAAATTTTTAAATAAAGCGCTACCACAGCGCCCAGTGTAATCGCTGAGTTCCAGCAATCATGTCAAATTAAGAAGAATGTTATTTCTTGGAGTCCAATTGTCTCATTTATCACATCTATAAGGTAAAAGTTCAAAATCAGTTCAATTAAGTCCCACAGTCAATCGTTTCACTGTTAAAAGCGATGCAACCTAGTAATATCAGAAAATATCGCTAAATACATGTTGGTACGAATATGTGACGCAACCGTTGTAACTCAAACGGATTGATACCGTTAGAAAGTCAATGAAATGTAGTTTTTGAAACTGTCTCTATTTCTTCAGCGCGCGCTAACGGCTAGGATTGCTCCCACAGTAAAAAATGACTTATTTATCTAAATTTTTAAATAAAGCGCTACCACAGCGCCCAGTGTAATCGCTGAGTTCCAGCAATCATGTCAAATTAAGAAGAATGTTATTTCTTGGAGTCCAATTGTCTCATTTATCACATCTATAAGGTAAAAGTTCAAAATCAGTTCAATTAAGTCCCACAGTCAATCGTTTCACTGTTAAAAGCGATGCAACCTAGTAATATCAGAAAAATATCGCTAAATACATGTTAGTACGAATATGTAACGCAACCGTTGTAACTCAAACGGATTGATTCCGTTAGAAAGTCAATGAAATGTAGTTTTTGAAACTCTCTATTTCTTCAGCGCGCGCTAACGGCTAGGATTAGTCCCAGTAAAAAATGACTTATTTATCTAAATTTTAAATAAAGCGCTACCACAGCGCCAGTGTAATTGCTGAGTTCCAGCAATCATGTCAAATTAAGAAGAATGTTATTTCTTGGAGTCCAATTGTCTCATTTATCACATTTATAAGGTCAAAGTCAAAATCAGTTCAATTAAGTCCCACAGTCAATCGTTTCACTGTTAAAAGGATGCAACCTAGTAATATCAGAAATATATCGCTAAATATATGTTGGTACGAATATGTGACGCAACCGTTGTAACTCAAACGGACTGATACCGTTAGAAAGTCAATGAAATGTAGTTTTTGAAACTGTCTCTATTTCTTCAACGCGCGCTAACGGCTAGGATTGCTCCCACAGTAAAAAATGACTTATTTATCTAAATTTTTAAATAAAGCGCTACCACAGCGCCCAGTGTAATCGCTGAGTTCCAGCAATCATGTCAAATTAAGAAGAATGTTATTTCTTGGAGTCCAATTGTCTCATTTATCACATCTATAAGGTAAAAGTTCAAAATCAGTTCAATTAAGTCCCACAGTCAATCGTTTCACTGTTAAAAGCGATGCAACCTAGTAATATCAGAAAAATATCGCTAAATACATGTTGGTACGAATATGTGACGCAACCGTTGTAACTCAAACGGATTGATTCCGTTAGAAAGTCAATGAAATGTAGTTTTTGAAACTGTCTCTATTTCTTCACGCGCGCTAACGGCTAGGATTGGTCCCACAGTAAAAAATGACTTATTTATCTAAATTTTTAAATAAAGCGCTACCACAGCGCCCAGTGTAATCGCTGAGTTCCAGCAATCATGTCAAATTAAGAAGAATGTTATTTCTTGGAGTCCAATTGTCTCATTTATCACATCTATAAGGTAAAAGTTCAAAATCAGTTCAATTAAGTCCCACAGTCAATCGTTTCACTGTTAAAAGCGATGCAACCTAGTAATATCAGAAAAATATCGCTAAATACATGTTGGTACGAATATGTGACGCAACCGTTGTAACTCAAACGGACTGATACCGTTAGAAAGTCAATGAAATGTAGTTTTTGAAACTGTCTCTATTTCTTCACGCGCGCTAACGGCTAGGATTGTCCCACAGTAAAAAATGACTTATTTATCTAAATTTTTAAATAAAGCGCTACCACAGCGCCCAGTGTAATCGCTGAGTTCCAGCAATCATGTCAAATTAAGAAGAATGTTATTTCTTGGAGTCCAATTGTCTCATTTATCACATCTATAAGGTAAAAGTTCAAAATCAGTTCAATTAAGTCCCACAGTCAATCGTTTCACTGTTAAAAGCGATGCAACCTAGTAATATCAGAAAATATCGCTAAATACATGTTGGTACGAATATGTGACGCAACCGTTGTAACTCAAACGGATTGATTCCGTTAGAAAGTCAATGAAATGTAGTTTTTGAAACTGTCTCTATTTCTTCACGCGCGCTAACGGCTAGGATTGTCCCACAGTAAAAAATGACTTATTTATCTAAATTTTAAATAAAGCGCTACCACAGCGCCAGTGTAATGCTGAGTTCCAGCAATCATGTCAAATTAAGAAGAATGTTATTTCTTGGAGTCCAATTGTCTCATTTATCACATCTATAAGGTAAAAGTTCAAAATCAGTTCAATTAAGTCCCACAGTCAATCGTTTCACTGTTAAAAGCGATGCAACCTAGTAATATCAAAAATATCGCTAAATACATGTTGGTACGAATATGTGACGCAACCGTTGTAACTCAAACGGATTGATACCGTTAGAAAGTCAATGAAATGTAGTTTTTGAAACTGTCTCTATTTCTTCGCGCGCTAACGGCTAGGATTGTCCCACAGTAAAAAATGACTTATTTATCTAAATTTTTAAATAAAGCGCTACCACAGCGCCCAGTGTAATCGCTGAGTTCCAGCAATCATGTCAAATTAAGAAGAATGTTATTTCTTGGAGTCCAATTGTCTCATTTATCACATCTATAAGGTAAAAGTTCAAAATCAGTTCAATTAAGTCCCACAGTCAATCGTTTCACTGTTAAAAGCGATGCAACCTAGTAATATCAGAAAAATATCGCTAAATACATGTTAGTACGAATATGTGACGCAACCGTTGTAACTCAAACGGATTGATTCCGTTAGAAAATCAATGAAATGTAGTTTTTGAAACTGTCTCTATTTCTTCAGCGCGCGCTAACGGCTAGGATTGTCCCACAGTAAAAAATGACTTATTTATCTAAATTTTAAATAAAGCGCTACCACAGCGCCCAGTGTAATGCTGAGTTCCAGCAATCATGTCAAATTAAGAAGAATGTTATTTCTTGGAGTCCAATTGTCTCATTTATCACATCTATAAGGTAAAAGTTCAAAATCAGTTCAATTAAGTCCCACAGTCAATCGTTTCACTGTTAAAAGCGATGCAACCTAGTAATATCAGAAAAATATCGCTAAATACATGTTGGTACGAATATGTGACGCAACCGTTGTAACTCAAACGGATTGATCCGTTAGAAAGTCAATGAAATGTAGTTTTTGAAACTGTCTCTATTTCTTCAGCGCGCTAACGGCTAGGATTGTCCCACAGTAAAAAATGACTTATTTATCTAAATTTTTAAATAAAGCGCTACCACAGCGCCCAGTGTAATCGCTGAGTTCCAGCAATCATGTCAAATTAAGAAGAATGTTATTTCTTGGAGTCCAATTGTCTCATTTATCACATATAAGGTAAAAGTTCAAAATCAGTTCAATTAAGTCCCACAGTCAATCGTTTCACTGTTAAAAGCGATGCAACCTAGTAATATCAGAAAAATATCGCTAAATACATGTTAGTACGAATATGTAACGCAACCGTTGTAACTCAAACGGACTGATACCGTTAGAAAGTCAATGAAATGTAGTTTTTGAAACTGTCTCTATTTCTTCAATGCGCGCTAACGGCTAGGATTGTTCCACAGTAAAAATGGACTTATTTATCTAAATTTTAAATAAAGCGCTACCACAGCGCCCAGTGTAATCGCTGAGTTCCAGCAATCATGTCAAATTAAGAAGAATGTTATTTCTTGGAGTCCAATTGTCTCATTTATCACATCTATAAGGTAAAAGTTCAAAATCAGTTCAATTAAGTCCCACAGTCAATCGTTTCACTGTTAAAAGCGATGCAACCTAGTAATATCAGAAAATATCGCTAAATACATGTTGGTACGAATATGTGACGCAACCGTTGTAACTCAAACGGATTGATTCCGTTAGAAAGTCAATGAAATGTAGTTTTTGAAACTGTCTCTATTTCTTCACGCGCGCTAACGGCTAGGATTGTCCCACAGTAAAAAATGACTTATTTATCTAAATTTTAAATAAAGCGCTACCACAGCGCCAGTGTAATGCTGAGTTCCAGCAATCATGTCAAATTAAGAAGAATGTTATTTCTTGGAGTCCAATTGTCTCATTTATCACATTATAAGGTAAAAGTTCAAAATCAGTTCAATTAAGTCCCACAGTCAATCGTTTCACTGTTAAAAGCGATGCAACCTAGTAATATCAGAAAATATATCGCTAAATACATGTTGGTACGAATATGTGACGCAACCGTTGTAACTCAAACGGACTGATACCGTTAGAAAGTCAATGAAATGTAGTTTTTGAAACTGTCTCTATTTCTTCACGCGCGCTAACGGCTAGGATTGTCCCACAGTAAAAAATGAAATATTTATCTAAATTTTTAAATAAAGCGCTACCACAGCGCCCAGTGTAATCGCTGAGTTCCAGCAATCATGTCAAATTAAGAAGAATGTTATTTCTTGGAGTCCAATTGTCTCATTTATCACATCTATAAGGTAAAAGTTCAAAATCAGTTCAATTAAGTCCCACAGTCAATCGTTTCACTGTTAAAAGCGATGCAACCTAGTAATATCAGAAAAATATCGCTAAATACATGTTGGTACGAATATGTGACGCAACCGTTGTAACTCAAACGGATTGATCCGTTAGAAAGTCAATGAAATGTAGTTTTTGAAACTGTCTCTATTTCTTCAGCGCGCGCTAACGGCTAGGATTGTCCCACAGTAAAAAATGACTTATTTATCTAAATTTTAAATAAAGCGCTACCACAGCGCCCAGTGTAATCGCTGAGTTCCAGCAATCATGTCAAATTAAGAAGAATGTTATTTCTTGGAGTCCAATTGTCTCATTTATCACATATATAAGGTAAAAGTTCAAAATCAGTTCAATTAAGTCCCACAGTCAATCGTTTCACTGTTAAAAGCGATGCAACCTAGTAATATCAGAAATATATCGCTAAATATATGTTGGTACGAATATGTGACGCAACCGTTGTAACTCAAACGGACTGATACCGTTAGAAAGTCAATGAAATGTAGTTTTTGAAACTGTCTCTATTTCTTCAACGCGCGCTAACGGCTAGGATTGCTCCCACAGTAAAAAATGACTTATTTATCTAAATTTTTAAATAAAGCGCTACCACAGCGCCCAGTGTAATCGCTGAGTTCCAGCAATCATGTCAAATTAAGAAGAATGTTATTTCTTGGAGTCCAATTGTCTCATTTATCACATCTATAAGGTAAAAGTTCAAAATCAGTTCAATTAAGTCCCACAGTCAATCGTTTCACTGTTAAAAGCGATGCAACCTAGTAATATCAGAAAATATCGCTAAATACATGTTGGTACGAATATGTGACGCAACCGTTGTAACTCAAACGGATTGATTCCGTTAGAAAGTCAATGAAATGTAGTTTTTGAAACTGTCTCTATTTCTTCACGCGCGCTAACGGCTAGGATTGTCCCACAGTAAAAAATGACTTATTTATCTAAATTTTAAATAAAGCGCTACCACAGCGCCAGTGTAATGCTGAGTTCCAGCAATCATGTCAAATTAAGAAGAATGTTATTTCTTGGAGTCCAATTGTCTCATTTATCACATTATAAGGTAAAAGTTCAAAATCAGTTCAATTAAGTCCCACAGTCAATCGTTTCACTGTTAAAAGCGATGCAACCTAGTAATATCAGAAAATATCGCTAAATACATGTTGGTACGAATATGTGACGCAACCGTTGTAACTCAAACGGACTGATACCGTTAGAAAGTCAATGAAATGTAGTTTTTGAAACTGTCTCTATTTCTTCACGCGCGCTAACGGCTAGGATTGTCCCACAGTAAAAAATGACTTATTTATCTAAATTTTTAAATAAAGCGCTACCACAGCGCCCAGTGTAATCGCTGAGTTCCAGCAATCATGTCAAATTAAGAAGAATGTTATTTCTTGGAGTCCAATTGTCTCATTTATCACATCTATAAGGTAAAAGTTCAAAATCAGTTCAATTAAGTCCCACAGTCAATCGTTTCACTGTTAAAAGCGATGCAACCTAGTAATATCAGAAAATATCGCTAAATACATGTTAGTACGAATATGTGACGCAACCGTTGTAACTCAAACGGATTGATCCGTTAGAAAGTCAATGAAATGTAGTTTTTGAAACTCTCTCTATTTCTTCACGCGCGCTAACGGCTAGGATTGTCCCACAGTAAAAAATGACTTATTTATCTAAATTTTAAATAAAGCGCTACCACAGCGCCCAGTGTAATGCTGAGTTCCAGCAATCATGTCAAATTAAGAAGAATGTTATTTCTTGGAGTCCAATTGTCTCATTTATCACATCTATAAGGTAAAAGTTCAAAATCAGTTCAATTAAGTCCCACAGTCAATCGTTTCACTGTTAAAAGCGATGCAACCTAGTAATATCAGAAAAATATCGCTAAATACATGTTGGTACGAATATGTGACGCAACCGTTGTAACTCAAACGGATTGATACCGTTAGAAAGTCAATGAAATGTAGTTTTTGAAACTGTCTCTATTTCTTCAGCGCGCGCTAACGGCTAGGATTGTCCCACAGTAAAAAATGACTTATTTATCTAAATTTTAAATAAAGCGCTACCACAGCGCCCAGTGTAATCGCTGAGTTCCAGCAATCATGTCAAATTAAGAAGAATGTTATTTCTTGGAGTCCAATTGTCTCATTTATCACATCTATAAGGTAAAAGTTCAAAATCAGTTCAATTAAGTCCCACAGTCAATCGTTTCACTGTTAAAAGCGATGCAACCTAGTAATATCAGAAAATATCGCTAAATACATGTTGGTACGAATATGTGACGCAACCGTTGTAACTCAAACGGATTGATACCGTTAGAAAGTCAATGAAATGTAGTTTTTGAAACTGTCTCTATTTCTTCACGCGCGCTAACGGCTAGGATTGTCCCACAGTAAAAAATGACTTATTTATCTAAATTTTTAAATAAAGCGCTACCACAGCCCAGTGTAATCGCTGAGTTCCAGCAATCATGTCAAATTAAGAAGAATGTTATTTCTTGGAGTCCAATTGTCTCATTTATCACATCTATAAGGTAAAAGTTCAAAATCAGTTCAATTAAGTCCCACAGTCAATCGTTTCACTGTTAAAAGCGATGCAACCTAGTAATATCAGAAAATATCGCTAAATACATGTTGGTACGAATATGTGACGCAACCGTTGTAACTCAAACGGATTGATACCGTTAGAAAGTCAATGAAATGTAGTTTTTGAAACTGTCTCTATTTCTTCAGCGCGCGCTAACGGCTAGGATTGTCCCACAGTAAAAAATGACTTATTTATCTAAATTTTAAATAAAGCGCTACCACCGCCCAGTGTAATCGCTGAGTTCCAGCAATCATGTCAAATTAAGAAGAATGTTATTTCTTGGAGTCCAATTGTCTCATTTATCACATCTATAAGGTAAAAGTTCAAAATCAGTTCAATTAAGTCCCACAGTCAATCGTTTCACTGTTAAAAGCGATGCAACCTAGTAATATCAGAAAATATCGCTAAATACATGTTGGTACGAATATGTGACGCAACCGTTGTAACTCAAACGGATTGATACCGTTAGAAAGTCAATGAAATGTAGTTTTTGAAACTGTCTCTATTTCTTCACGCGCGCTAACGGCTAGGATTGTCCCACAGTAAAAAATGACTTATTTATCTAAATTTTAAATAAAGCGCTACCACAGCGCCCAGTGTAATGCTGAGTTCCAGCAATCATGTCAAATTAAGAAGAATGTTATTTCTTGGAGTCCAATTGTCTCATTTATCACATCTATAAGGTAAAAGTTCAAAATCAGTTCAATTAAGTCCCACAGTCAATCGTTTCACTGTTAAAAGCGATGCAACCTAGTAATATCAGAAAAATATCGCTAAATACATGTTGGTACGAATATGTGACGCAACCGTTGTAACTCAAACGGATTGATCCGTTAGAAAGTCAATGAAATGTAGTTTTTGAAACTGTCTCTATTTCTTCAGCGCGCTAACGGCTAGGATTGTCCCACAGTAAAAAATGACTTATTTATCTAAATTTTAAATAAAGCGCTACCACAGCGCCCAGTGTAATGCTGAGTTCCAGCAATCATGTCAAATTAAGAAGAATGTTATTTCTTGGAGTCCAATTGTCTCATTTATCACATCTATAAGGTAAAAGTTCAAAATCAGTTCAATTAAGTCCCACAGTCAATCGTTTCACTGTTAAAAGCGATGCAACCTAGTAATATCAGAAAAATATCGCTAAATACATGTTGGTACGAATATGTGACGCAACCGTTGTAACTCAAACGGATTGATACCGTTAGAAAGTCAATGAAATGTAGTTTTTGAAACTGTCTCTATTTCTTCAGCGCGCGCTAACGGCTAGGATTGGTCCCACAGTAAAAAATGACTTATTTATCTAAATTTTAAATAAAGCGCTACCACAGCGCCCAGTGTAATCGCTGAGTTCCAGCAATCATGTCAAATTAAGAAGAATGTTATTTCTTGGAGTCCAATTGTCTCATTTATCACATCTATAAGGTAAAAGTTCAAAATCAGTTCAATTAAGTCCCACAGTCAATCGTTTCACTGTTAAAAGCGATGCAACCTAGTAATATCAGAAAAATATCGCTAAATACATGTTGGTACGAATATGTGACGCAACCGTTGTAACTCAAACGGATTGATCCGTTAGAAAGTCAATGAAATGTAGTTTTTGAAACTGTCTCTATTTCTTCACGCGCGCTAACGGCTAGGATTGTCCCACAGTAAAAAATGACTTATTTATCTAAATTTTAAATAAAGCGCTACCACAGCGCCCAGTGTAATGCTGAGTTCCAGCAATCATGTCAAATTAAGAAGAATGTTATTTCTTGGAGTCCAATTGTCTCATTTATCACATTATAAGGTAAAAGTTCAAAATCAGTTCAATTAAGTCCCACAGTCAATCGTTTCACTGTTAAAAGCGATGCAACCTAGTAATATCAGAAAAATATCGCTAAATACATGTTGGTACGAATATGTGACGCAACCGTTGTAACTCAAACGGACTGATACCGTTAGAAAGTCAATGAAATGTAGTTTTTGAAACTGTCTCTATTTCTTCACGCGCGCTAACGGCTAGGATTGTCCCACAGTAAAAAATGACTTATTTATCTAAATTTTTAAATAAAGCGCTACCACAGCGCCCAGTGTAATCGCTGAGTTCCAGCAATCATGTCAAATTAAGAAGAATGTTATTTCTTGGAGTCCAATTGTCTCATTTATCACATCTATAAGGTAAAAGTTCAAAATCAGTTCAATTAAGTCCCACAGTCAATCGTTTCACTGTTAAAAGCGATGCAACCTAGTAATATCAGAAAAATATCGCTAAATACATGTTGGTACGAATATGTGACGCAACCGTTGTAACTCAAACGGATTGATCCGTTAGAAAGTCAATGAAATGTAGTTTTTGAAACTCTCTCTATTTCTTCACGCGCGCTAACGGCTAGGATTGTCCCACAGTAAAAAATGACTTATTTATCTAAATTTTAAATAAAGCGCTACCACAGCGCCAGTGTAATGCTGAGTTCCAGCAATCATGTCAAATTAAGAAGAATGTTATTTCTTGGAGTCCAATTGTCTCATTTATCACATCTATAAGGTAAAAGTTCAAAATCAGTTCAATTAAGTCCCACAGTCAATCGTTTCACTGTTAAAAGCGATGCAACCTAGTAATATCAGAAAAATATCGCTAAATACATGTTGGTACGAATATGTGACGCAACCGTTGTAACTCAAACGGATTGATACCGTTAGAAAGTCAATGAAATGTAGTTTTTGAAACTGTCTCTATTTCTTCAGCGCGCGCTAACGGCTAGGATTGGTCCCACAGTAAAAAATGACTTATTTATCTAAATTTTAAATAAAGCGCTACCACAGCGCCCAGTGTAATGCTGAGTTCCAGCAATCATGTCAAATTAAGAAGAATGTTATTTCTTGGAGTCCAATTGTCTCATTTATCACATTATAAGGTCAAAGTCAAAATCAGTTCAATTAAGTCCCACAGTCAATCGTTTCACTGTTAAAAGCGATGCAACCTAGTAATATCAGAAAATATCGCTAAATACATGTTGGTACGAATATGTGACGCAACCGTTGTAACTCAAACGGACTGATACCGTTAGAAAGTCAATGAAATGTAGTTTTTGAAACTGTCTCTATTTCTTCACGCGCGCTAACGGCTAGGATTGTCCCACAGTAAAAAATGACTTATTTATCTAAATTTTTAAATAAAGCGCTACCACAGCGCCCAGTGTAATGCTGAGTTCCAGCAATCATGTCAAATTAAGAAGAATGTTATTTCTTGGAGTCCAATTGTCTCATTTATCACATCTATAAGGTAAAAGTTCAAAATCAGTTCAATTAAGTCCCACAGTCAATCGTTTCACTGTTAAAAGCGATGCAACCTAGTAATATCAGAAAAATATCGCTAAATACATGTTGGTACGAATATGTGACGCAACCGTTGTAACTCAAACGGATTGATACCGTTAGAAAGTCAATGAAATGTAGTTTTTGAAACTGTCTCTATTTCTTCAGCGCGCGCTAACGGCTAGGATTGGTCCCACAGTAAAAAATGACTTATTTATCTAAATTTTTAAATAAAGCGCTACCACAGCGCCCAGTGTAATGCTGAGTTCCAGCAATCATGTCAAATTAAGAAGAATGTTATTTCTTGGAGTCCAATTGTCTCATTTATCACATCTATAAGGTAAAAGTTCAAAATCAGTTCAATTAAGTCCCACAGTCAATCGTTTCACTGTTAAAAGCGATGCAACCTAGTAATATCAGAAAATATCGCTAAATACATGTTAGTACGAATATGTAACGCAACCGTTGTAACTCAAACGGATTGATCCGTTAGAAAGTCAATGAAATGTAGTTTTTGAAACTCTCTTTTCTTCAGCGCGCGCTAACGGCTAGGATTAGTCCCACAGTAAAAAATGACTTATTTATCTAAATTTTAAATAAAGCGCTACCACAGCGCCCAGTGTAATTGCTGAGTTCCAGCAATCATGTCAAATTAAGAAGAATGTTATTTCTTGGAGTCCAATTGTCTCATTTATCACATTATAAGGTCAAAGTCAAAATCAGTTCAATTAAGTCCCACAGTCAATCGTTTCACTGTTAAAAGCGATGCAACCTAGTAATATCAGAAAAATATCGCTAAATACATGTTGGTACGAATATGTGACGCAACCGTTGTAACTCAAACGGACTGATACCGTTAGAAAGTCAATGAAATGTAGTTTTTGAAACTGTCTCTATTTCTTCACGCGCGCTAACGGCTAGGATTGGTCCCACAGTAAAAAATGACTTATTTATCTAAATTTTAAATAAAGCGCTACCACAGCGCCCAGTGTAATGCTGAGTTCCAGCAATCATGTCAAATTAAGAAGAATGTTATTTCTTGGAGTCCAATTGTCTCATTTATCACATCTATAAGGTAAAAGTTCAAAATCAGTTCAATTAAGTCCCACAGTCAATCGTTTCACTGTTAAAAGCGATGCAACCTAGTAATATCAGAAAAATATCGCTAAATACATGTTGGTACGAATATGTGACGCAACCGTTGTAACTCAAACGGATTGATACCGTTAAAAGTCAATGAAATGTAGTTTTTGAAACTGTCTCTATTTCTTCAGCGCGCTAACGGCTAGGATTTCACAGTAAAAAATGACTTATTTATCTAAATTTTTAAATAAAGCGCTACCACAGCGCCCAGTGTAATCGCTGAGTTCCAGCAATCATGTCAAATTAAGAAGAATGTTATTTCTTGGAGTCCAATTGTCTCATTTATCACATCTATAAGGTAAAAGTTCAAAATCAGTTCAATTAAGTCCCACAGTCAATCGTTTCACTGTTAAAAGCGATGCAACCTAGTAATATCAGAAAAATATCGCTAAATACATGTTAGTACGAATATGTGACGCAACCGTTGTAACTCAAACGGATTGATTCCGTTAGAAAGTCAATGAAATGTAGTTTTTGAAACTCCCTCTATTTCTTCAGCGCGCGCTAACGGCTAGGATTAGTCCCAGAGTAAAAAATGACTTATTTATCTAAATTTCTAAATAAAGCGCTACCACAGCGCCCAGTGTAATTGCTGAGTTCCAGCAATCATGTCAAATTAAGAAGAATGTTATTTCTTGGAGTCCAATTGTCTCATTTATCACATCTATAAGGTCAAAGTTCAAAATCAGTTCAATTAAGTCCCACAGTCAATCGTTTCACTGTTAAAAGCGATGCAACCTAGTAATATCAGAAAATATCGCTAAATACATGTTGGTACGAATATGTGACGCAACCGTTGTAACTCAAACGGACTGATACCGTTAGAAAGTCAATGAAATGTAGTTTTTGAAACTGTCTCTATTTCTTCAACGCGCGCTAACGGCTAGGATTGCTCCCACAGTAAAAAATGACTTATTTATCTAAATTTTAAATAAAGCGCTACCACAGCGCCCAGTGTAATCGCTGAGTTCCAGCAATCATGTCAAATTAAGAAGAATGTTATTTCTTGGAGTCCAATTGTCTCATTTATCACATCTATAAGGTAAAAGTTCAAAATCAGTTCAATTAAGTCCCACAGTCAATCGTTTCACTGTTAAAAGCGATGCAACCTAGTAATATCAGAAAAATATCGCTAAATACATGTTGGTACGAATATGTAACGCAACCGTTGTAACTCAAACGGATTGATTCCGTTAGAAAGTCAATGAAATGTAGTTTTTGAAACTGTCTCTATTTCTTCAGCGCGCGCTAACGGCTAGGATTGGTCCCACAGTAAAAAATGACTTATTTATCTAAATTTTAAATAAAGCGCTACCACAGCGCCCAGTGTAATCGCTGAGTTCCAGCAATCATGTCAAATTAAGAAGAATGTTATTTCTTGGAGTCCAATTGTCTCATTTATCACATTATAAGGTCAAAGTTCAAAATCAGTTCAATTAAGTCCCACAGTCAATCGTTTCACTGTTAAAAGCGATGCAACCTAGTAATATCAGAAAATATCGCTAAATAATGTTGGTACGAATATGTGACGCAACCGTTGTAACTCAAACGGACTGATACCGTTAGAAAGTCAATGAAATGTAGTTTTTGAAACTGTCTCTATTTCTTCAGCGCGCGCTAACGGCTAGGATTGGCCCACAGTAAAAATGACTTATTTATCTAAATTTTTAAATAAAGCGCTACCACAGCGCCCAGTGTAATTGCTGAGTTCCAGCAATCATGTCAAATTAAGAAGAATGTATTTCTTGGAGTCCAATTGTCTCATTTATCACATTATAAGGTCAAAGTTCCAAAATCAGTTCAATTAAGTCCCACAGTCAATCGTTTCACTGTTAAAAGCGATGCAACCTAGTAATATCAGAAAATATCGCTAAATACATGTTGGTACGAATATGTGACGCAACCGTTGTAACTCAAACGGACTGATACCGTTAGAAAGTCAATGAAATGTAGTTTTTGAAACTTTCTATTTCTTCAGCGCGCGCTAACGGCTAGGATTGGTCCCACAGTAAAAAATGACTTATTTATCTAAATTTTTAAATAAAGCGCTACCACAGCGCCCAGTGTAATCGCTGAGTTCCAGCAATCATGTCAAATTAAGAAGAATGTTATTTCTTGGAGTCCAATTGTCTCATTTATCACATTTATAAGGTCAAAGTCAAAATCAGTTCAATTAAGTCCCACAGTCAATCGTTTCACTGTTAAAAGCGATGCAACCTAGTAATATCAGAAAAAATA
>JASGCC010004289.1:0-20472 GCA_030067915.1 Hydractinia echinata | reverse complement strand
TAGTCGAATGTATACAAAGAAAGTAAGCAGGGAGTAAACTCATTTCCCGAACGATTTTTAAAATTATTTTTTCACCACTAAAACCCATGAGACTTGTAGTTTTCAAAAATATTTTCATTTTTGATGAGACGCCGAATGAAAGCAGTTTAATCGCCGGCAACCGAAAACCCGCGATTTCCCGTAAATCCCGTATAGTCGAATGTATACAAAGAAAGTAAGCAGGAGTAAACTCATTTCCCGAACGATTTTTAAAATTATTTTTTCACCACTAAAACCCATGAGACTTGTAGTTTTCAAAAATATTTTCATTTTTGATGAGACGCCGAATGAAAGCAGTTTAATCGCCGGCAACCGAAAACCCGCGATTTCCCGTAAATCCCGTATAGTCGAATGTATACAAAGAAAGTAAGCAGGGAGTAAACTCATTTCCCGAACGATTTTTAAAATTATTTTTTCACCACTAAAACCCATGAGACTTGTAGTTTTCAAAAATATTTTCATTTTTGATGAGACGCCGAAAAAGCAGTTTAATCGCCGGCAACCGAAAACCCGCGATTTCCCGTAAATCCCGATCCCCGTATAGTCGAATGTATACAAAGAAAGTAAGCAGGAGTAAACTCATTTCCCGAACGATTTTTAAAATTATTTTTTCACCACTAAAACCCATGAGACTTGTAGTTTTCAAAAATATTTTCATTTTTGATGAGACGCCGAATGAAAGCAGTTTAATCGCCGGCAACCGAAAACCCGCGATTTCCCGTAAATCCTCGCCCGTATAGTCGAATGTATACAAAGAAAGTAAGCAGGGAGTAAACTCATTTCCCGAACGATTTTTAAAATTATTTTTTCACCACTAAAACCCATGAGACTTGTAGTTTTCAAAAATATTTTCATTTTTGATGAGACGCCGAATGAAAGCAGTTTAATCGCCGGCAACCGAAAACCCGCGATTTCCCGTAAATCCCGGCGGCCCGTATAGTCGAATGTATACAAAGAAAGTAAGCAGGGAGTAAACTCATTTCCCGAACGATTTTTAAAAATTTTTTTCACCACTAAAACCCATGAGACTTGTAGTTTTCAAAAATATTTTCATTTTTGATGAGACGCCGAATGAAAGCAGTTTAATCGCCGGCAACCGAAAACCCGCGATTTCCCGTAAATCCCGGTCGGCCCGTATAGTCGAATGTATACAAAGAAAGTAAGCAGGGAGTAAACTCATTTCCCGAACGATTTTTAAAATTATTTTTTCACCACTAAAACCCATGAGACTTGTAGTTTTCAAAATATTTTCATTTTTGATGAGACGCCGAATGAAAGCAGTTTAATCGCCGGCAACCGAAAACCCGCGATTTCCCGTAAATCCCGTATAGTCGAATGTATACAAAGAAAGTAAGCAGGGAGTAAACTCATTTCCCGAACGATTTTTAAAATTATTTTTTCACCACTAAAACCCATGAGACTTGTAGTTTTCAAAAATATTTTCATTTTTGATGAGACGCCGAATGAAAGCAGTTTAATCGCCGGCAACCGAAAACCCGCGATTTCCCGTAAATCCCGTATAGTCGAATGTATACAAAGAAAGTAAGCAGGGAGTAAACTCATTTCCCGAACGATTTTTAAAATTATTTTTTCACCACTAAAACCCATGAGACTTGTAGTTTTCAAAAATATTTTCATTTTTGATGAGACGCCGAATGAAAGCAGTTTAATCGCCGGCAACCGAAAACCCGCGATTTCCCGTAAATCCCGTCGTATAGTCGAATGTATACAAAGAAAGTAAGCAGGGAGTAAACTCATTTCCCGAACGATTTTTAAAATTATTTTTCACCACTAAAACCCATGAGACTTGTAGTTTTCAAAAATATTTTCATTTTTGATGAGACGCCGAATGAAAGCAGTTTAATCGCCGGCAACCGAAAACCCGCGATTTCCCGTAAATCCCGTCGGCCCGTATAGTCGAATGTATACAAAGAAAGTACAGGGAGTAAACTCATTTCCCGAACGATTTTTAAAATTATTTTTTCACCACTAAAACCCATGAGACTTGTAGTTTTCAAAAATATTTTCATTTTTGATGAGACGCCGAATGAAAGCAGTTTAATCGCCGGCAACCGAAAACCCGCGATTTCCTGTAAATCCCGTATATACGAATGTATACAAAAAAGTAAGCAGGGAGTAAACTCATTTCCCGAACGATTTTTAAAATTATTTTTTCACCACTAAAACCCATGAGACTTGTAGTTTTCAAAAATATTTTCATTTTTGATGAGACGCCGAATGAAAGCAGTTTAATCGCCGGCAACCGAAAACCCGCGATTTCCCGTAAATCCCGTATAGTCGAATGTATACAAAGAAAGTAAGCAGGGAGTAAACTCATTTCCCGAACGATTTTTAAAATTATTTTTTCACCACTAAAACCCATGAGACTTGTAGTTTTCAAAAATATTTTCATTTTTGATGAGACGCCGAATGAAAGCAGTTTAATCGCCGGCAACCGAAAACCCGCGATTTCCCGTAAATCCCGTATAGTCGAATGTATACAAAGAAAGTAAGCAGGGAGTAAACTCATTTCCCGAACGATTTTTAAAATTATTTTTTCACCACTAAAACCCATGAGACTTGTAGTTTTCAAAAATATTTTCATTTTTGATGAGACGCCGAATGAAAGCAGTTTAATCGCCGGCAACCGAAAACCCGCGATTTCCCGTAAATCCCGGCGGCCCGTATAGTCGAATGTATACAAAGAAAGTAAGCAGGGAGTAAACTCATTTCCCGAACGATTTTTAAAATTATTTTTTCACCACTAAAACCCATGAGACTTGTAGTTTTCAAAAATATTTTCATTTTTGATGAGACGCCGAATGAAAGCAGTTTAATCGCCGGCAACCGAAAACCCGCGATTTCCCGTAAATCCCGTCGGCCCGTATAGTCGAATGTATACAAAGAAAGTAAGCAGGGAGTAAACTCATTTCCCGAACGATTTTTAAAATTATTTTTTCACCACTAAAACCCATGAGACTTGTAGTTTTCAAAAATATTTTCATTTTTGATGAGACGCCGAATGAAAGCAGTTTAATCGCCGGCAACCGAAAACCCGCGATTTCCCGTAAATCCGCGGCCCGTATAGTCGAATGTATACAAAGAAAGTAAGCAGGGAGTAAACTCATTTCCCGAACGATTTTTAAAATTATTTTTTCACCACTAAAACCCATGAGACTTGTAGTTTTCAAAAATATTTTCATTTTTGATGAGACGCCGAATGAAAGCAGTTTAATCGCCGGCAACCGAAAACCCGCGATTTCCCGTAAATCCCGTATAGTCGAATGTATACAAAGAAAGTAAGCAGGGAGTAAACTCATTTCCCGAACGATTTTTAAAATTATTTTTTCACCACTAAAACCCATGAGACTTGTAGTTTTCAAAAATATTTTCATTTTTGATGAGACGCCGAATGAAAGCAGTTTAATCGCCGGCAACCGAAAACCCGCGATTTCCCGTAAATCCCGTATAGTCGAATGTATACAAAGAAAGTAAGCAGGGAGTAAACTCATTTCCCGAACGATTTTTAAAATTATTTTTTCACCACTAAAACCCATGAGACTTGTAGTTTTCAAAAATATTTTCATTTTTGATGAGACGCCGAATGAAAGCAGTTTAATCGCCGGCAACCGAAAACCCGCGATTTCCCGTAAATCCCGTCGGCCCGTATAGTCGAATGTATACAAAGAAAGTAAGCAGGGAGTAAACTCATTTCCCGAACGATTTTTAAAAATTTTTTCACCACTAAAACCCATGAGACTTGTAGTTTTCAAAAATATTTTCATTTTTGATGAGACGCCGAATGAAAGCAGTTTAATCGCCGGCAACCGAAAACCCGCGATTTCCCGTAAATCCGCTATCCCGTATAGTCGAATGTATACAAAGAAAGTAAGCAGGGAGTAAACTCATTTCCCGAACGATTTTTAAAATTATTTTTTCACCACTAAAACCCATGAGACTTGTAGTTTTCAAAAATATTTTCATTTTTGATGAGACGCCGAATGAAAGCAGTTTAATCGCCGGCAACCGAAAACCCGCGATTTCCCGTAAATCCCGTATAGTCGAATGTATACAAAGAAAGTAAGCAGGGAGTAAACTCATTTCCCGAACGATTTTTAAAATTATTTTTTCACCACTAAAACCCATGAGACTTGTAGTTTTCAAAAATATTTTCATTTTTGATGAGACGCCGAATGAAAGCAGTTTAATCGCCGGCAACCGAAAACCCGCGATTTCCCGTAAATCCCGTATAGTCGAATGTATACAAAGAAAGTAAGCAGGGAGTAAACTCATTTCCCGAACGATTTTTAAAATTATTTTTTCACCACTAAAACCCATGAGACTTGTAGTTTTCAAAAATATTTTCATTTTTGATGAGACGCCGAATGAAAGCAGTTTAATCGCCGGCAACCGAAAACCCGCGATTTCCCGTAAATCCCGTATAGTCGAATGTATACAAAGAAAGTAAGCAGGGAGTAAACTCATTTCCCGAACGATTTTTAAAATTATTTTTTCACCACTAAAACCCATGAGACTTGTAGTTTTCAAAATATTTTCATTTTTGATGAGACGCCGAATGAAAGCAGTTTAATCGCCGGCAACCGAAAACCCGCGATTTCCCGTAAATCCCGTCGGCCGTATAGTCGAATGTATACAAAGAAAGTAAGCAGGGAGTAAACTCATTTCCCGAACGATTTTTAAAATTATTTTTTCACCACTAAAACCCATGAGACTTGTAGTTTTCAAAAATATTTTCATTTTTGATGAGACGCCGAATGAAAGCAGTTTAATCGCCGGCAACCGAAAACCCGCGATTTCCCGTAAATCCCGTATAGTCGAATGTATACAAAGAAAGTAAGCAGGGAGTAAACTCATTTCCCGAACGATTTTTAAAATTATTTTTTCACCACTAAAACCCATGAGACTTGTAGTTTTCAAAAATATTTTCATTTTTGATGAGACGCCGAATGAAAGCAGTTTAATCGCCGGCAACCGAAAACCCGCGATTTCCCGTAAATCCCGGTCGGCCGTATAGTCGAATGTATACAAAGAAAGTAAGCAGGGAGTAAACTCATTTCCCGAACGATTTTTAAAATTATTTTTTCACCACTAAAACCCATGAGACTTGTAGTTTTCAAAAATATTTTCATTTTTGATGAGACGCCGAATGAAAGCAGTTTAATCGCCGGCAACCGAAAACCCGCGATTTCCCGTAAATCCCGTATAGTCGAATGTATACAAAGAAAGTAAGCAGGGAGTAAACTCATTTCCCGAACGATTTTTAAAATTATTTTTTCACCACTAAAACCCATGAGACTTGTAGTTTTCAAAAATATTTTCATTTTTGATGAGACGCCGAATGAAAGCAGTTTAATCGCCGGCAACCGAAAACCCGCGATTTCCCGTAAATCCCGGGATCGGCCCGTATAGTCGAATGTATACAAAGAAAGTAAGCAGGGAGTAAACTCATTTCCCGAACGATTTTTAAAATTATTTTTTCACCACTAAAACCCATGAGACTTGTAGTTTTCAAAAATATTTTCATTTTTGATGAGACGCCGAATGAAAGCAGTTTAATCGCCGGCAACCGAAAACCCGCGATTTCCCGTAAATCCCGTCGCATAGTCGAATGTATACAAAGAAAGTAAGCAGGGAGTAAACTCATTTCCCGAACGATTTTTAAAATTATTTTTTCACCACTAAAACCCATGAGACTTGTAGTTTTCAAAAATATTTTCATTTTTGATGAGACGCCGAATGAAAGCAGTTTAATCGCCGGCAACCGAAAACCCGCGATTTCCCGTAAATCCCGTATAGTCGAATGTATACAAAGAAAGTAAGCAGGGAGTAAACTCATTTCCCGAACGATTTTTAAAATTATTTTTTCACCACTAAAACCCATGAGACTTGTAGTTTTCAAAAATATTTTCATTTTTGATGAGACGCCGAATGAAAGCAGTTTAATCGCCGGCAACCGAAAACCCGCGATTTCCCGTAAATCCTCGCCCGTATAGTCGAATGTATACAAAGAAAGTAAGCAGGGAGTAAACTCATTTCCCGAACGATTTTTAAAATTATTTTTTCACCACTAAAACCCATGAGACTTGTAGTTTTCAAAAATATTTTCATTTTTGATGAGACGCCGAATGAAAGCAGTTTAATCGCCGGCAACCGAAAACCCGCGATTTCCCGTAAATCCCGTCGGCCGTATAGTCGAATGTATACAAAGAAAGTAAGCAGGGAGTAAACTCATTTCCCGAACGATTTTTAAAATTATTTTTTCACCACTAAAACCCATGAGACTTGTAGTTTTCAAAAATATTTTCATTTTTGATGAGACGCCGAATGAAAGCAGTTTAATCGCCGGCAACCGAAAACCCGCGATTTCCCGTAAATCCCGGATCGCCGTATAGTCGAATGTATACAAAGAAAGTAAGCAGGGAGTAAACTCATTTCCCGAACGATTTTTAAAATTATTTTTTCACCACTAAAACCCATGAGACTTGTAGTTTTCAAAAATATTTTCATTTTTGATGAGACGCCGAATGAAAGCAGTTTAATCGCCGGCAACCGAAAACCCGCGATTTCCCGTAAATCCCGTATAGTCGAATGTATACAAAGAAAGTAAGCAGGGAGTAAACTCATTTCCCGAACGATTTTTAAAATTATTTTTTCACCACTAAAACCCATGAGACTTGTAGTTTTCAAAAATATTTTCATTTTTGATGAGACGCCGAATGAAAGCAGTTTAATCGCCGGCAACCGAAAACCCGCGATTTCCCGTAAATCCCGGTCGGCCCGTATAGTCGAATGTATACAAAGAAAGTAAGCAGGGAGTAAACTCATTTCCCGAACGATTTTTAAAATTATTTTTTCACCACTAAAACCCATGAGACTTGTAGTTTTCAAAAATATTTTCATTTTTGATGAGACGCCGAATGAAAGCAGTTTAATCGCCGGCAACCGAAAACCCGCGATTTCCCGTAAATCCCGTCGGCCGTATAGTCGAATGTATACAAAGAAAGTAAGCAGGGAGTAAACTCATTTCCCGAACGATTTTTAAAATTATTTTTTCACCACTAAAACCCATGAGACTTGTAGTTTTCAAAAATATTTTCATTTTTGATGAGACGCCGAATGAAAGCAGTTTAATCGCCGGCAACCGAAAACCCGCGATTTCCCGTAAATCCCGTATAGTCGAATGTATACAAAGAAAGTAAGCAGGGAGTAAACTCATTTCCCGAACGATTTTTAAAATTATTTTTTCACCACTAAAACCCATGAGACTTGTAGTTTTCAAAAATATTTTCATTTTTGATGAGACGCCGAATGAAAGCAGTTTAATCGCCGGCAACCGAAAACCCGCGATTTCCCGTAAATCCCGCGGCCGTATAGTCGAATGTATACAAAGAAAGTAAGCAGGGAGTAAACTCATTTCCCGAACGATTTTTAAAATTATTTTTTCACCACTAAAACCCATGAGACTTGTAGTTTTCAAAAATATTTTCATTTTTGATGAGACGCCGAATGAAAGCAGTTTAATCGCCGGCAACCGAAAACCCGCGATTTCCCGTAAATCCCGTATAGTCGAATGTATACAAAGAAAGTAAGCAGGGAGTAAACTCATTTCCCGAACGATTTTTAAAATTATTTTTTCACCACTAAAACCCATGAGACTTGTAGTTTTCAAAAATATTTTCATTTTTGATGAGACGCCGAATGAAAGCAGTTTAATCGCCGGCAACCGAAAACCCGCGATTTCCCGTAAATCCCGTATAGTCGAATGTATACAAAGAAAGTAAGCAGGGAGTAAACTCATTTCCCGAACGATTTTTAAAATTATTTTTTCACCACTAAAACCCATGAGACTTGTAGTTTTCAAAAATATTTTCATTTTTGATGAGACGCCGAATGAAAGCAGTTTAATCGCCGGCAACCGAAAACCCGCGATTTCCCGTAAATCCCGTCGCCGTATAGTCGAATGTATACAAAGAAAGTAAGCAGGGAGTAAACTCATTTCCCGAACGATTTTTAAAATTATTTTTTCACCACTAAAACCCATGAGACTTGTAGTTTTCAAAAATATTTTCATTTTTGATGAGACGCCGAATGAAAGCAGTTTAATCGCCGGCAACCGAAAACCCGCGATTTCCCGTAAATCCCGTATAGTCGAATGTATACAAAGAAAGTAAGCAGGGAGTAAACTCATTTCCCGAACGATTTTTAAAATTATTTTTTCACCACTAAAACCCATGAGACTTGTAGTTTTCAAAAATATTTTCATTTTTGATGAGACGCCGAATGAAAGCAGTTTAATCGCCGGCAACCGAAAACCCGCGATTTCCCGTAAATCCTCGGCCGTATAGTCGAATGTATACAAAGAAAGTAAGCAGGGAGTAAACTCATTTCCCGAACGATTTTTAAAATTATTTTTTCACCACTAAAACCCATGAGACTTGTAGTTTTCAAAAATATTTTCATTTTTGATGAGACGCCGAATGAAAGCAGTTTAATCGCCGGCAACCGAAAACCCGCGATTTCCCGTAAATCCCGTATAGTCGAATGTATACAAAGAAAGTAAGCAGGGAGTAAACTCATTTCCCGAACGATTTTTAAAATTATTTTTTCACCACTAAAACCCATGAGACTTGTAGTTTTCAAAAATATTTTCATTTTTGATGAGACGCCGAATGAAAGCAGTTTAATCGCCGGCAACCGAAAACCCGCGATTTCCCGTAAATCCCGTATAGTCGAATGTATACAAAGAAAGTAAGCAGGGAGTAAACTCATTTCCCGAACGATTTTTAAAATTATTTTTTCACCACTAAAACCCATGAGACTTGTAGTTTTCAAAAATATTTTCATTTTTGATGAGACGCCGAATGAAAGCAGTTTAATCGCCGGCAACCGAAAACCCGCGATTTCCCGTAAATCCCGTATAGTCGAATGTATACAAAGAAAGTAAGCAGGGAGTAAACTCATTTCCCGAACGATTTTTAAAATTATTTTTTCACCACTAAAACCCATGAGACTTGTAGTTTTCAAAAATATTTTCATTTTTGATGAGACGCCGAATGAAAGCAGTTTAATCGCCGGCAACCGAAAACCCGCGATTTCCCGTAAATCCCGTCGGCCCGTATAGTCGAATGTATACAAAGAAAGTAAGCAGGGAGTAAACTCATTTCCCGAACGATTTTTAAAATTATTTTTTCACCACTAAAACCCATGAGACTTGTAGTTTTCAAAAATATTTTCATTTTTGATGAGACGCCGAATGAAAGCAGTTTAATCGCCGGCAACCGAAAACCCGCGATTTCCCGTAAATCCCGTATAGTCGAATGTATACAAAGAAAGTAAGCAGGGAGTAAACTCATTTCCCGAACGATTTTTAAAATTATTTTTTCACCACTAAAACCCATGAGACTTGTAGTTTTCAAAAATATTTTCATTTTTGATGAGACGCCGAATGAAAGCAGTTTAATCGCCGGCAACCGAAAACCCGCGATTTCCCGTAAATCCCGTATAGTCGAATGTATACAAAGAAAGTAAGCAGGGAGTAAACTCATTTCCCGAACGATTTTTAAAATTATTTTTTCACCACTAAAACCCATGAGACTTGTAGTTTTCAAAAATATTTTCATTTTTGATGAGACGCCGAATGAAAGCAGTTTAATCGCCGGCAACCGAAAACCCGCGATTTCCCGTAAATCCCGTCGGCCCGTATAGTCGAATGTATACAAAGAAAGTAAGCAGGGAGTAAACTCATTTCCCGAACGATTTTTAAAATTATTTTTTCACCACTAAAACCCATGAGACTTGTAGTTTTCAAAAATATTTTCATTTTTGATGAGACGCCGAATGAAAGCAGTTTAATCGCCGGCAACCGAAAACCCGCGATTTCCCGTAAATCCCGTCGGCCCGTATAGTCGAATGTATACAAAGAAAGTAAGCAGGGAGTAAACTCATTTCCCGAACGATTTTTAAAATTATTTTTTCACCACTAAAACCCATGAGACTTGTAGTTTTCAAAAATATTTTCATTTTTGATGAGACGCCGAATGAAAGCAGTTTAATCGCCGGCAACCGAAAACCCGCGATTTCCCGTAAATCCCGTATAGTCGAATGTATACAAAGAAAGTAAGCAGGGAGTAAACTCATTTCCCGAACGATTTTTAAAATTATTTTTTCACCACTAAAACCCATGAGACTTGTAGTTTTCAAAAATATTTTCATTTTTGATGAGACGCCGAATGAAAGCAGTTTAATCGCCGGCAACCGAAAACCCGCGATTTCCCGTAAATCCCGTCGGCCCGTATAGTCGAATGTATACAAAGAAAGTAAGCAGGGAGTAAACTCATTTCCCGAACGATTTTTAAAATTATTTTTTCACCACTAAAACCCATGAGACTTGTAGTTTTCAAAAATATTTTCATTTTTGATGAGACGCCGAATGAAAGCAGTTTAATCGCCGGCAACCGAAAACCCGCGATTTCCCGTAAATCCCGTATAGTCGAATGTATACAAAGAAAGTAAGCAGGGAGTAAACTCATTTCCCGAACGATTTTTAAAATTATTTTTTCACCACTAAAACCCATGAGACTTGTAGTTTTCAAAAATATTTTCATTTTTGATGAGACGCCGAATGAAAGCAGTTTAATCGCCGGCAACCGAAAACCCGCGATTTCCCGTAAATCCCGTCGGCCTATAGTCGAATGTATACAAAGAAAGTAAGCAGGGAGTAAACTCATTTCCCGAACGATTTTTAAAATTATTTTTTCACCACTAAAACCCATGAGACTTGTAGTTTTCAAAAATATTTTCATTTTTGATGAGACGCCGAATGAAAGCAGTTTAATCGCCGGCAACCGAAAACCCGCGATTTCCCGTAAATCCCGTATAGTCGAATGTATACAAAGAAAGTAAGCAGGGAGTAAACTCATTTCCCGAACGATTTTTAAAATTATTTTTTCACCACTAAAACCCATGAGACTTGTAGTTTTCAAAAATATTTTCATTTTTGATGAGACGCCGAATGAAAGCAGTTTAATCGCCGGCAACCGAAAACCCGCGATTTCCCGTAAATCCCGTATAGTCGAATGTATACAAAGAAAGTAAGCAGGGAGTAAACTCATTTCCCGAACGATTTTTAAAATTATTTTTTCACCACTAAAACCCATGAGACTTGTAGTTTTCAAAAATATTTTCATTTTTGATGAGACGCCGAATGAAAGCAGTTTAATCGCCGGCAACCGAAAACCCGCGATTTCCCGTAAATCCCGTATAGTCGAATGTATACAAAGAAAGTAAGCAGGGAGTAAACTCATTTCCCGAACGATTTTTAAAATTATTTTTTCACCACTAAAACCCATGAGACTTGTAGTTTTCAAAAATATTTTCATTTTTGATGAGACGCCGAATGAAAGCAGTTTAATCGCCGGCAACCGAAAACCCGCGATTTCCCGTAAATCCCTCGCCGTATAGTCGAATGTATACAAAGAAAGTAAGCAGGGAGTAAACTCATTTCCCGAACGATTTTTAAAATTATTTTTTCACCACTAAAACCCATGAGACTTGTAGTTTTCAAAAATATTTTCATTTTTGATGAGACGCCGAATGAAAGCAGTTTAATCGCCGGCAACCGAAAACCCGCGATTTCCCGTAAATCCCGTATAGTCGAATGTATACAAAGAAAGTAAGCAGGGAGTAAACTCATTTCCCGAACGATTTTTAAAATTATTTTTTCACCACTAAAACCCATGAGACTTGTAGTTTTCAAAAATATTTTCATTTTTGATGAGACGCCGAATGAAAGCAGTTTAATCGCCGGCAACCGAAAACCCGCGATTTCCCGTAAATCCCGTATAGTCGAATGTATACAAAGAAAGTAAGCAGGGAGTAAACTCATTTCCCGAACGATTTTTAAAATTATTTTTTCACCACTAAAACCCATGAGACTTGTAGTTTTCAAAAATATTTTCATTTTTGATGAGACGCCGAATGAAAGCAGTTTAATCGCCGGCAACCGAAAACCCGCGATTTCCCGTAAATCCCGTATAGTCGAATGTATACAAAGAAAGTAAGCAGGGAGTAAACTCATTTCCCGAACGATTTTTAAAATTATTTTTTCACCACTAAAACCCATGAGACTTGTAGTTTTCAAAAATATTTTCATTTTTGATGAGACGCCGAATGAAAGCAGTTTAATCGCCGGCAACCGAAAACCCGCGATTTCCCGTAAATCCCGTATAGTCGAATGTATACAAAGAAAGTAAGCAGGGAGTAAACTCATTTCCCGAACGATTTTTAAAATTATTTTTTCACCACTAAAACCCATGAGACTTGTAGTTTTCAAAAATATTTTCATTTTTGATGAGACGCCGAATGAAAGCAGTTTAATCGCCGGCAACCGAAAACCCGCGATTTCCCGTAAATCCCGTATAGTCGAATGTATACAAAGAAAGTAAGCAGGGAGTAAACTCATTTCCCGAACGATTTTTAAAATTATTTTTTCACCACTAAAACCCATGAGACTTGTAGTTTTCAAAAATATTTTCATTTTTGATGAGACGCCGAATGAAAGCAGTTTAATCGCCGGCAACCGAAAACCCGCGATTTCCCGTAAATCCCGTATAGTCGAATGTATACAAAGAAAGTAAGCAGGGAGTAAACTCATTTCCCGAACGATTTTTAAAATTATTTTTTCACCACTAAAACCCATGAGACTTGTAGTTTTCAAAAATATTTTCATTTTTGATGAGACGCCGAATGAAAGCAGTTTAATCGCCGGCAACCGAAAACCCGCGATTTCCCGTAAATCCCGTATAGTCGAATGTATACAAAGAAAGTAAGCAGGGAGTAAACTCATTTCCCGAACGATTTTTAAAATTATTTTTTCACCACTAAAACCCATGAGACTTGTAGTTTTCAAAAATATTTTCATTTTTGATGAGACGCCGAATGAAAGCAGTTTAATCGCCGGCAACCGAAAACCCGCGATTTCCCGTAAATCCCGTATAGTCGAATGTATACAAAGAAAGTAAGCAGGGAGTAAACTCATTTCCCGAACGATTTTTAAAATTATTTTTTCACCACTAAAACCCATGAGACTTGTAGTTTTCAAAAATATTTTCATTTTTGATGAGACGCCGAATGAAAGCAGTTTAATCGCCGGCAACCGAAAACCCGCGATTTCCCGTAAATCCCGATCGGCCGTATAGTCGAATGTATACAAAGAAAGTAAGCAGGGAGTAAACTCATTTCCCGAACGATTTTTAAAATTATTTTTTCACCACTAAAACCCATGAGACTTGTAGTTTTCAAAAATATTTTCATTTTTGATGAGACGCCGAATGAAAGCAGTTTAATCGCCGGCAACCGAAAACCCGCGATTTCCCGTAAATCCCGTATAGTCGAATGTATACAAAGAAAGTAAGCAGGGAGTAAACTCATTTCCCGAACGATTTTTAAAATTATTTTTTCACCACTAAAACCCATGAGACTTGTAGTTTTCAAAAATATTTTCATTTTTGATGAGACGCCGAATGAAAGCAGTTTAATCGCCGGCAACCGAAAACCCGCGATTTCCCGTAAATCCCGTATAGTCGAATGTATACAAAGAAAGTAAGCAGGGAGTAAACTCATTTCCCGAACGATTTTTAAAATTATTTTTTCACCACTAAAACCCATGAGACTTGTAGTTTTCAAAAATATTTTCATTTTTGATGAGACGCCGAATGAAAGCAGTTTAATCGCCGGCAACCGAAAACCCGCGATTTCCCGTAAATCCTCGTATAGTCGAATGTATACAAAGAAAGTAAGCAGGGAGTAAACTCATTTCCCGAACGATTTTTAAAATTATTTTTTCACCACTAAAACCCATGAGACTTGTAGTTTTCAAAAATATTTTCATTTTTGATGAGACGCCGAATGAAAGCAGTTTAATCGCCGGCAACCGAAAACCCGCGATTTCCCGTAAATCCCGTATAGTCGAATGTATACAAAGAAAGTAAGCAGGGAGTAAACTCATTTCCCGAACGATTTTTAAAATTATTTTTTCACCACTAAAACCCATGAGACTTGTAGTTTTCAAAAATATTTTCATTTTTGATGAGACGCCGAATGAAAGCAGTTTAATCGCCGGCAACCGAAAACCCGCGATTTCCCGTAAATCCCGTCGGCCGTATAGTCGAATGTATACAAAGAAAGTAAGCAGGGAGTAAACTCATTTCCCGAACGATTTTTAAAATTATTTTTTCACCACTAAAACCCATGAGACTTGTAGTTTTCAAAAATATTTTCATTTTTGATGAGACGCCGAATGAAAGCAGTTTAATCGCCGGCAACCGAAAACCCGCGATTTCCCGTAAATCCCGTATAGTCGAATGTATACAAAGAAAGTAAGCAGGGAGTAAACTCATTTCCCGAACGATTTTTAAAATTATTTTTTCACCACTAAAACCCATGAGACTTGTAGTTTTCAAAAATATTTTCATTTTTGATGAGACGCCGAATGAAAGCAGTTTAATCGCCGGCAACCGAAAACCCGCGATTTCCCGTAAATCCCGTATAGTCGAATGTATACAAAGAAAGTAAGCAGGGAGTAAACTCATTTCCCGAACGATTTTTAAAATTATTTTTTCACCACTAAAACCCATGAGACTTGTAGTTTTCAAAAATATTTTCATTTTTGATGAGACGCCGAATGAAAGCAGTTTAATCGCCGGCAACCGAAAACCCGCGATTTCCCGTAAATCCCGTATAGTCGAATGTATACAAAGAAAGTAAGCAGGGAGTAAACTCATTTCCCGAACGATTTTTAAAATTATTTTTTCACCACTAAAACCCATGAGACTTGTAGTTTTCAAAAATATTTTCATTTTTGATGAGACGCCGAATGAAAGCAGTTTAATCGCCGGCAACCGAAAACCCGCGATTTCCCGTAAATCTCGGCCGTATAGTCGAATGTATACAAAGAAAGTAAGCAGGGAGTAAACTCATTTCCCGAACGATTTTTAAAATTATTTTTTCACCACTAAAACCCATGAGACTTGTAGTTTTCAAAAATATTTTCATTTTTGATGAGACGCCGAATGAAAGCAGTTTAATCGCCGGCAACCGAAAACCCGCGATTTCCCGTAAATCCCGTATAGTCGAATGTATACAAAGAAAGTAAGCAGGGAGTAAACTCATTTCCCGAACGATTTTTAAAATTATTTTTTCACCACTAAAACCCATGAGACTTGTAGTTTTCAAAAATATTTTCATTTTTGATGAGACGCCGAATGAAAGCAGTTTAATCGCCGGCAACCGAAAACCCGCGATTTCCCGTAAATCCCGTATAGTCGAATGTATACAAAGAAAGTAAGCAGGGAGTAAACTCATTTCCCGAACGATTTTTAAAATTATTTTTTCACCACTAAAACCCATGAGACTTGTAGTTTTCAAAAATATTTTCATTTTTGATGAGACGCCGAATGAAAGCAGTTTAATCGCCGGCAACCGAAAACCCGCGATTTCCCGTAAATCCCGTATAGTCGAATGTATACAAAGAAAGTAAGCAGGGAGTAAACTCATTTCCCGAACGATTTTTAAAATTATTTTTTCACCACTAAAACCCATGAGACTTGTAGTTTTCAAAAATATTTTCATTTTTGATGAGACGCCGAATGAAAGCAGTTTAATCGCCGGCAACCGAAAACCCGCGATTTCCCGTAAATCCCGTATAGTCGAATGTATACAAAGAAAGTAAGCAGGGAGTAAACTCATTTCCCGAACGATTTTTAAAATTATTTTTCACCACTAAAACCCATGAGACTTGTAGTTTTCAAAAATATTTTCATTTTTGATGAGACGCCGAATGAAAGCAGTTTAATCGCCGGCAACCGAAAACCCGCGATTTCCCGTAAATCCGGTCGGCCCGTATAGTCGAATGTATACAAAGAAAGTAAGCAGGGAGTAAACTCATTTCCCGAACGATTTTTAAAATTATTTTTTCACCACTAAAACCCATGAGACTTGTAGTTTTCAAAAATATTTTCATTTTTGATGAGACGCCGAATGAAAGCAGTTTAATCGCCGGCAACCGAAAACCCGCGATTTCCCGTAAATCCCTCGGCCGTATAGTCGAATGTATACAAAGAAAGTACAGGGAGTAAACTCATTTCCCGAACGATTTTTAAAATTATTTTTTCACCACTAAAACCCATGAGACTTGTAGTTTTCAAAAATATTTTCATTTTTGATGAGACGCCGAATGAAAGCAGTTTAATCGCCGGCAACCGAAAACCCGCGATTTCCCGTAAATCCCGTATAGTCGAATGTATACAAAGAAAGTAAGCAGGGAGTAAACTCATTTCCCGAACGATTTTTAAAATTATTTTTTCACCACTAAAACCCATGAGACTTGTAGTTTTCAAAAATTTTCATTTTTGATGAGACGCCGAATGAAAGCAGTTTAATCGCCGGCAACCGAAAACCCGCGATTTCCCGTAAATCCCGGTCGGCCCGTATAGTCGAATGTATACAAAGAAAGTAAGCAGGGAGTAAACTCATTTCCCGAACGATTTTTAAAATTATTTTTTCACCACTAAAACCCATGAGACTTGTAGTTTTCAAAAATATTTTCATTTTTGATGAGACGCCGAATGAAAGCAGTTTAATCGCCGGCAACCGAAAACCCGCGATTTCCCGTAAATCCCGTCTCGCCGTATAGTCGAATGGATACAAAGAAAGTAAGCAGGGAGTAAACTCATTTCCCGAACGATTTTTAAAATTATTTTTTCACCACTAAAACCCATGAGACTTGTAGTTTTCAAAAATATTTTCATTTTTGATGAGACGCCGAATGAAAGCAGTTTAATCGCCGGCAACCGAAAACCCGCGATTTCCCGTAAATCCCGTATAGTCGAATGTATACAAAGAAAGTAAGCAGGGAGTAAACTCATTTCCCGAACGATTTTTAAAATTATTTTTTCACCACTAAAACCCATGAGACTTGTAGTTTTCAAAAATATTTTCATTTTTGATGAGACGCCGAATGAAAGCAGTTTAATCGCCGGCAACCGAAAACCCGCGATTTCCCGTAAATCCCGTCGGCCGTATAGTCGAATGTATACAAAGAAAGTAAGCAGGGAGTAAACTCATTTCCCGAACGATTTTTAAAATTATTTTTTCACCACTAAAACCCATGAGACTTGTAGTTTTCAAAAATATTTTCATTTTTGATGAGACGCCGAATGAAAGCAGTTTAATCGCCGGCAACCGAAAACCCGCGATTTCCCGTAAATCCCGGATCGGCCCGTATAGTCGAATGTATACAAAGAAAGTAAGCAGGGAGTAAACTCATTTCCCGAACGATTTTTAAAATTATTTTTTCACCACTAAAACCCATGAGACTTGTAGTTTTCAAAAATATTTTCATTTTTGATGAGACGCCGAATGAAAGCAGTTTAATCGCCGGCAACCGAAAACCCGCGATTTCCCGTAAATCCCGTATAGTCGAATGTATACAAAGAAAGTAAGCAGGGAGTAAACTCATTTCCCGAACGATTTTTAAAATTATTTTTTCACCACTAAAACCCATGAGACTTGTAGTTTTCAAAAATATTTTCATTTTTGATGAGACGCCGAATGAAAGCAGTTTAATCGCCGGCAACCGAAAACCCGCGATTTCCCGTAAATCCCGGGATCGGTCCGTATAGTCGAATGTATACAAAGAAAGTAAGCAGGGAGTAAACTCATTTCCCGAACGATTTTTAAAATTATTTTTTCACCACTAAAACCCATGAGACTTGTAGTTTTCAAAAATATTTTCATTTTTGATGAGACGCCGAATGAAAGCAGTTTAATCGCCGGCAACCGAAAACCCGCGATTTCCCGTAAATCCCGTATAGTCGAATGTATACAAAGAAAGTAAGCAGGGAGTAAACTCATTTCCCGAACGATTTTTAAAATTATTTTTTCACCACTAAAACCCATGAGACTTGTAGTTTTCAAAAATATTTTCATTTTTGATGAGACGCCGAATGAAAGCAGTTTAATCGCCGGCAACCGAAAACCCGCGATTTCCCGTAAATCCCGGCTCGGCCGTATAGTCGAATGTATACAAAGAAAGTAAGCAGGGAGTAAACTCATTTCCCGAACGATTTTTAAAATTATTTTTTCACCACTAAAACCCATGAGACTTGTAGTTTTCAAAAATATTTTCATTTTTGATGAGACGCCGAATGAAAGCAGTTTAATCGCCGGCAACCGAAAACCCGCGATTTCCCGTAAATCCCGTATAGTCGAATGTATACAAAGAAAGTAAGCAGGGAGTAAACTCATTTCCCGAACGATTTTTAAAATTATTTTTTCACCACTAAAACCCATGAGACTTGTAGTTTTCAAAAATATTTTCATTTTTGATGAGACGCCGAATGAAAGCAGTTTAATCGCCGGCAACCGAAAACCCGCGATTTCCCGTAAATCCCGTCGTCCGTAAGTGAATGTATACAAAGAAAGTAAGCAGGGAGTAAACTCATTTCCCGAACGATTTTTAAAATTATTTTTTCACCACTAAAACCCATGAGACTTGTAGTTTTCAAAAATATTTTCATTTTTGATGAGACGCCGAATGAAAGCAGTTTAATCTCCGGAAACCGAAAACCCGCGATTTCCCGTAAATCCCGGGCTCGGTCCGTATAGTGGAATGTATACAAAGAAAGTACCCAGGGAGTAAACTCATTTCCCGAACGATTTTTAAATTATTTTTTCACCACTAAAACCATGAGACTTGTAGTTTTCAAAAATATTTTCATTTTTGATGAGACGCCGAATGAAACCAGTTTAATCTCCGGCAACCGAAAACCCGCGATTTCCCGTAAATCCCGGCTCGGCCCGTATAGTGGAATGTATACAAAGAAGTACCCAGGGAGTAAACTCATTTCCCGACGATTTTTTAAAATTATTTTTTCACCACTAAAACCCATGAGACTTGTAGTTTTTAAACAAAATATTTTCATTTTTGATGAGACGCCGAATGAAAGCAGTTTAATCGCCGGCAACCGAAAACCCGCGATTTCCCGTAAATCCCCGTATAGTCGAATGTATACAAAGAAAGTAAGCAGGGAGTAAACTCATTTCCGAACGATTTTTAAAATTATTTTTTCACCACTAAAACCCATGAGACTTGTAGTTTTCAAAAATTTTTCATTTTTGATGAGACGCCGAATGAAACCAGTTTAATCGCCGGAACCGAAAACCCGCGATTTCCCGTAAATCCCGCTCGCCGTATAGTGGAATGTATACAAAGAAAGTACAGGGAGTAAACTCATTTCCCGAACGATTTTTAAAATTATTTTTTCACCACTAAAACCATGAGACTTGTAGTTTTCAAAAATTTTCATTTTTGATGAGACGCCGAATGAAACAGTTTAATCTCCGGCAACCGAAAACCGCGATTTCCCGTAAATCCCGGCTCGCCGTATAGTCGAATGTATACAAAGAAAGTACAGGAGTAAACTCATTTCCCGAACGATTTTTAAAATTATTTTTTCACCACTAAAACCCATGAGACTTGTAGTTTTAAAAATATTTTCATTTTTGATGAGACGCCGAATGAAAGCAGTTTAATCGCCGGCAACCGAAAACCCGCGATTTCCCGTAAATCCCGTATAGTCGAATGTATACAAAGAAAGTAACAGGGAGTAAACTCATTTCCCGAACGATTTTTAAAATTATTTTTTCACCACTAAAACCATGAGACTTGTAGTTTTCAAAAATATTTTCATTTTTGATGAGACGCCGAATGAAAGCAGTTTAATCGCCGGAACGAAAACCCGCGATTTCCCGTAAATCCCGGCTCGGCCGTATAGTGGAATGTATACAAAGAAAGTACCCAGGAGTAAACTCATTTCCCGAACGATTTTTAAAATTATTTTTTCACCACTAAAACCCATGAGACTTGTAGTTTTCAAAAATATTTTCATTTTTGATGAGACGCCGAATGAAAGCAGTTTAATCGCCGGCAACCGAAAACCCGCGATTTCCCGTAAATCCCGGGCTCGCCGTATAGTCGAATGTATACAAAGAAAGTACCCAGGGAGTAAACTCATTTCCCGAACGATTTTTAAAATTATTTTTTCACCACTAAAACCCATGAGACTTGCTAGTTTTTCAAAAATATTTTCATTTTTGATGAGACGCCGAATGAAACAGTTTAATCGGCAACCGAAAACCCGCGATTTCCCGTAAATCCCGGGCTCGCCGTATAGTCGAATGTATACAAAGAAAGTACAGGGAGTAAACTCATTTCCCGAACGATTTTTAAAATTATTTTTCACCACTAAAACCATGAGACTTGTAGTTTTCAAAAATATTTTTCATTTTTGATGAGACGCCGAATGAAAGCAGTTTAATCGCCGGCAACCGAAAACCCGCGATTTCCCGTCGTAT